>PVKS010015430.1:0-45965 GCA_004027875.1 Aplodontia rufa | reverse complement strand
GGGGAGGGTATATGAAGAACTCATAGGAGTCTGGTGATGGGGAAGATGGGGGAACCATTACAGAAGCCGATGTTATTCCTACACTAGATACCCATTTAACACATGAGTTCTTCTGGGGGAAACGGCAATAGATGAAACCCATAGTAGCTTATCTATGCGTTAGCATTACCCCTGGTTATCAAAGTTTATACACATTGATTGCTACAGTTTTGACAATGTTTCCCCCTCATCTCTATCCTGTATCGCAATATACTTCTAATAAAGGTGGAAAAAAAAAAGGGATAGCGATGTAGCTTAATGGTAGAACACCCTTGGGTTCAATCCCTGAGGAAGGGGGAGAATAAGATAGTGTAGTGAATGGCTCTATCCTTTAGGTAAATAACGGAGATAAAATTAACCAATTTCAGAAATCTCAAGAAGCAAAGGACAACCTCAATTGCCTCATACCTGGCAAAACAACAGTTCTCAGTCTTATCTACCTGTGCAGTTATTTGGGAAATTTCAAGGACTATGTATGGGTGCCTGGGTCCCACTCTTAGCAACTTTTTTGACCAGCATTCATCTGGGGTGGAGCCTGAGTGCTCAGGTTTTAGAAAACTCTGCCTGATTCCCACACACAAATTGATCATTCTGTGGTCCCCACAGTCTGATATCCTTTGTGCAAAAGAGTGTTTCACCTACTCTTAAGATTTCCTGTTAGTGTATCTTTTGATAGCTAGAAAACATGAAGCCTTCCCCCATTCCTGGGACTAACACTGATTTGAGCTCCACTTTTAGCAAAGAATCAATTTCCAACAGCAACACAACACTCTGCCACCAAGCTAAAAGGGAACACTTTTGTGAGCCTGTTTGAGGATACAGTCTCACTGTTACATTGAAAATAAGAGTGAAGGAACTTTAAAAGAAGTTGTTAAGACAGGGAATACTTAGGCAGCCAGAGTAGTTAGAATATCCAAGTCAATCAAGAGAAAATTGATTCTTTTTAAGAAGATCAATTTGACATACCCCAATGCTAGTAAGAAGGGTCTGGCAAGGTGGGTCCAGATGCAGACACTCACTTGTGCTAAGGAAGGTGACACATTCTTTCTATTGATGCCTGAGGCACAAACCAAAGATTGGATCCAACCAGAATTTCCCACACCCATGTCCTAGGTTTGGGGTAAGGGAGAGCATAAACAATTGAAGGGAAAACATCCTATAAAAAGGGCTGGAGCACTGGCTCAGCTGTTACTGTGCTTGCACGCAAGTTCAAACCCCAGCAAAGTATACAGCAAAGTTTCAGAGCAATAAAAGCTACATGAAAAACTAAATAAAATTGATTATCTCTCTTTAAAAATAAAGGTGGGGGAGAACCTGACTCCCTGTTTGACTCTGTCCCCTTCTCCCACTCTGGAGGAAGTCTGCTATTTTCCCTATGTTTTACTTTCTATTATTTTCTTAAAATAAATTCTGCCTACTATGCTGGCCTCAGTATCCCTCAGTTTCATTTTTCATCTCCAGGGGACACGAACCTGACTTCCACCAAACTGGCATCAGAGGCACCCCTTCATCACGTCCTAGCACCATGCTGGAATCAGGAAGGAGTCTTGACACTATAAAAATGGCATAACAGAATCAAGGGCTCACACTTGGTTGGCAGAGAACATTAGCCCTGGACAGCAGGGTGGCCATAAAAAATGGAATAGGAAGCCTTTCAGCTGTGGCAGTATCTTTAAATGTTTTATTCATGTCATTGGTGCATAGTATGAATGTTAAATCACTTCTGATTGGTGGTACTTAATGGCATTTAGATGAGAGCAGACTGGTCTCCCGCTGTGAATGACGGAACCAAGTGAGGAAGGGGGATGGACCCTGGTGAGTGGCAGCACAACTCACTCAAGCATATCTGCATGCTCAGTCCCCACCCCTTAGGTAAAAAAATCTCCTGGAAAGAGTGGGAGAAGAAGTATTAGTGCTGTTTGCTTGAAGGCATGTCAAGAGAAGAGTTTTCTGGACTGCCAGAACTGAACGGCATTCAGCTGACCCTCTTCTAAAAGGAAGACCAAGGAGACCTTGAATTTGGAAGTCTGGAAGGAAGCCCTTTTCTGCAACCCTGACCTCTAACATTACGCAGCTCTTCACTCTTTCTTCCTTTCAACTATGTCACTTATTCTTCCCCCTATGTATTTGCGCTTACTGGTGTGGGGGCCAACCATCAGTGGGAGTTGTCTCAGTGAGGAGCTTGTGGCTTTATAGCAGAGGAGGAAGAGGTTTCCAAAGGAAAAGGATCATGCTTATTTCCTGGAGGAAGGTGAGGCATGGACAGCAAAGACCTCAGTAGAATTTCCATTTCAGGAAAGGCCATAAAAATGTATAATGATACACATTATTCCTCCAAAGATATGTTCGGGCTTGAGAATTCAGTGTTTTTTTAATTTTCTATTCCCTTCTTAATGAAAATACCAGGGTGGGTGGCAGGGCCCAGGTTTTAGAGAAAGCAGGGCACAGGTATGCATGACAAAAGTATCCAGGTCGAGTGATCGCAGGGCACAGGTATGTGTGGAAGTGGGGAACAGGTGTGGATTGCACAGGGGTCCAGATGTGGTTGTCAAAAGGTCACAGGTTTGGATGGCAGAAAAGTTCAAGTATGAGTGCCAGCGGGCCCAGGTGCAGGTAGTAGCAGAGCCAGTGAACAGTGGGTAGGGCACTGTGACTGTAGCCCAGTGGGAATTTCTCATGGAGCACACAGTCACTACTCCACCCTCTTCATTCTGCTGAATGAGCCTCAACCTCAGTTACCCAACCTTCTCTTGACCTTCCAGGGACAGCCAATGAGAACCAACCTTTGCTTCCCAACTTCCATGTCTCAGATCTTGGGCAGGAGAAGGTCAAACCCAGGTTCGTCCACTATCCAAAGCCTCATGTTAGTTCCAAGATCTATATCATGGATGGCAGGAAGATGATTATCTGGAGGACTTAGTTGTCCTGGTGTGCAAGACAGCTCATGCCTGCACTTCAGGAATGAGGTGTCTAGAGCTCACTTATGCAAATTCAGTTTGCAAGAGCCTCTGAGATGGGAACCTCACACCCATTATATGGATGGAAAAACCAAGCCTGGTGACCCAGTGACTGGCCCAAGGCCACATGCATCTGAGAAGCTCTGCCATTGTGTCTGCACTACCTCTGCTACTCACACCCAGAATTCTGTCATACCACAGCAAACTTGGGTGGATAGCCTTGGGTGGTCCCTGAGGTCAGACTTTCTGCCTGAAGTGAGACCAATGCACGTACCAAGGGAGAAGGAAATACCATTCTCTTTAGAAAGATATTTCATATCATTTTGATAAGGAAACCTCTGCAACTCTCAGAGAAGGGCTGCAGAATTCAGAAACTCAGAAGAAAATTATGATGCCAGGGAGCAGAACTCTGGGGGAAGAGAAATCTGTAGCTCCCAAGCTACTCTGCACCTATCCATGTTAAACTCCATACAGATGGCTCTGTCTGAAGTGGAATGAAAGCAGCGCTTGTGTGGCAGGGGTGGGTACCCAGCTCAGATGCTGCACATGGAACCTGTGGCAAGAATGAGTGACTGCAGTTTCCCATGCATGAACCACGCCAAAGGTGGGTGCAGGGGCTGACTCTACACACGCGTACACAGTTGCTCCCCACAAAGGCCAAAAAGTACTCTCAGAGTAAGGTACTTTTCATGTTCCTACTGAATCCTGCAGATACTACCTTCTGCCTCCCTTAGTCAGACCCCCTGGCCATTGTCCTGAGACAGAAAAGGTCCTATGTGGAAGTCCCTGGGCTAGAGAATTAAAAATTATACCTTTGACATCAGAGCATGGAAGCTTTTAAAATGACAGAGAAAGACAGGACAAAAAGGAAAGGAAAATTGAGGGGAAGGAGAAAGGAAATAGGAAGAAAAATGAGAACCTCTGAGAAAGGCATCAATCTTAGCTCAAGTTCTTCCAGTGTTCAACAGCTTTGTGGTGTCAACGTCATATAAATAAGCCAAAGAAGGGAAACTCATTGCTGTTTGTGCCATGTGTGCTGTGGGAACTCACATACTCTGGGGCCCTTCCATATATTTATAAAGCACTGAGGCATAAGAACTGAAAGTGATTTACAAAGCTAACCACAGCACACTGCCAGCAAAGAGAAATGAATATGATGAAGGCATTGCAAAAAATCACTTTAAACACCCCAGCTAGGAAGGGTGGGTGAGAGTGATGAGCACAGGTGGCTTCCTGGAGCTGAGATAGTGTCAGTAGCCAAGATAGACATGAAACTGTTTGGAGACATAGGTAGTGGCTCTACCACTGTATGGTCTGTGCCAGACACTGTCCTGGCACTCAGGACATTCTGTACTTTGAGTACAGGCACTACTTCCTGGAGTTAGCAGCTAGGTCCCACACCCAAACAGACAAGTGTGAATTGAATGGGAGGTGTTATAAAATGTGAGAGGCTTCTGGATGTGAGGACCATAAAGAATGCTAGCAACTCAATAAAAAAAAGGCAAAGACCTGGATAATCAATTCACGAAGGAAGGCATATACAGCACATGTGAGCCCGACATGGCAGGACACACCTGTAATCCCAGTGATACCAGAGGCTGAGACAGAGGATCACAAGTTCGAAGACAGCTTCAGACACTTAGCCAGGCCCTAACCAATGTAAGGAGACCCCAACTCAAGATAAAGAATAAAACAGGGCTAGGGATGTGGCTCAGTGATTAAGCATCCCTAGACTCAATCCCTGATACCAAAAGAAGAAGATGAAGAAGCATGTGAGACAATTCTTTTGCTTATTTATCAGGGAAGTATAGATGCAAACCACACAAAAGCCACTGTACACACCCTCTGGGTCATTAATATTGAAAATTCTGAGCTGGGTGTATTAACACACACCTGTAGCCCCAGCTACTCAGGAAGCTGATGCAAGATGATTGCTGGAGTCCAGGACTCCGAGGACAGCCTAGGTAACACAGTGAGACCCCGTCTCAAAAGATAAAAATAAAGAATTTCTGACATCACCACATGTGGGTTGGATGGTGCTCTCATCTGCTGCTAGTAGGAGTGTAAAGCACAATAGCTATAGTGGAAAATGGTCTGATGTTTTCGTTTGTTTTGTTTTGTGGTACTATGGATTAAACCCAGCAGTGCTTTTCCACTGAGCTAGATCTCCATTTTATTTTTTGTTTTGAGATAGGATCTACACTAAGTTGATGAGGCTGGCCTCAAACTTGCTATATTCTCCTGCCTCAGACTCCCAAGTCCCTGGGATTACGGGCATGTGACCTGATGTTTATTATTAATTTTTATATCTCCCTCTTTTACACCTAGATATTTGCCAAAGAGAAATGAACCCATGTGTTCACAAAAAGCTGCACAATATTGTGTGTAGCAGTTTTATTTATCCTACCTCACACTGGAAACCAACCAGGAAAGCAGAGAATAGCTAAAGATCCTTCAGATACTTTAGATCAGAGTGGTGTGCCAGGGAGGCAAGCTTGGTCAACAAGCCTAAGCCTCACCCCTTCAGACAGCAGGATCCCTTATATGGCTGCAGCAGCTTCCCTGCTCCAGATGTCTTGGGTTCTGGAATCACTTAGGCATCCATCATCCTTCAGGACCAGTCTTAGCTGGTGGTAACTTGATTACCACCCAGGGTTCTACATGCTATGGTTCCCACCTCTCTGCAATTGCTCTCACAAAGTCCTGTAGGTATTGGAATTTCCTGTCTAGAAGGGAAGTGATTCTGAAGCAACCAGCAATGAGGTCAGTATCAGATAAAAAGACACTAAGCTAAATACTGCAGAATGAAAAAGAACATTCTATGGAGTGCTCAGTCAAGATCCAGCAATTGTTCAGGTCTGGATGATGAGCTAGCTACTCATGTGAAGTGAGGGAGGAGGATTTCAATTGAGGATCAAGGACCCCTCTGGATCATCCATAAGGTGTTCAGTTTTCCTAGCGCGATGGTAAGAAGTACTCCTCTGATGACACCCTATTTTGTCTGGAAATGAAGGAAGAGGTTGTAGCATAGAGAAAACAGGCTCAGAATTTCCTAGTGGTTCTGGGGCCTTGGTTGGAAACCGTGACCTACCATCCATTCACAGCTCCGCTAGAATGATTTAGAGATCAAACAGTAGCGGTCTGTAGCTGAAATAGCCAAGAAGAGTGTGAGGGCCTAGGCAGGTGCAGGTACAGCCAAGGGCCACTGAAGGTCATGGGAGGGCCTCAGCTGCCAGGGTCCCACACTTTCAGACATAATGGCCTCATTGTCTAATCTAGAAAACACTTTAAGCCACACACCCTGGGGATTATGAACCTTGACTTTGACATCTGTCACTCCTGAACAAATTTCCCAAAAGTTTTATTGTCATAGAAAGATATGATTTTTAACATTTCAGATGAGGAGGAATTGTTGTTAGTTTCTACAAGTATATTGCAAGGGATCTTGGTAGGATAGCTTCAAGATACAAGAGCTGCTGAAGCACCTAGGCATTAAGGAATCTCACCTGGAAATAAACCCATTGTTTAAAAAACATAGTAGGAAAAGACCCAAAGATCCCTCTTTCCTATAACAGTTTTCTTGGTAAATAATCTGCAGAAACATGTCCTATAAAGCCAGTCTATTTGCAATGCTCCTTCAAAGAATTGTAATAAAAAAATTCTTGAGTTATTGCTTTCCTCTTATTACCTGAAATGTTTTTTTTTTAAATAGTCAACTTGCAGGTTGATGATTTCTGAAGCCAGGGATCTAACATTTTGATATTTTAACTTGCTTATATTTACATCAACCAGGACCCTCAAAAATTGTGGACGGAGAGTTACTGCCATCCAGCTAAGCATCTCCCTCTGCTGTCCTTAGTCAGTGGACCTTAAGACTGAAATAGTTCATTTTCCAAATGTGACAGTGAATGAGGACTATTGGCAAAAAGGTGGGAGAGGAGGCAAGTGTAGTTAGGAGGTTGGAAATCAGTTCACCTTAAGCCTTTTCAGTCATGTGGAATCCCCTATGGCTTAGACTTAGCACATAATTTAATTGTAACACCAGTGCAAATATGCAGAACATCTTAGGAATTCAGATTGAATCCTTTCCATTATTTTGTTTCTGACTTGTCCTTATTAATGGCTGTTGGGGATCCCCCAACATGAGGTCCAGCTGGCTTGTAAAAGAATTGGTGGTAAACAACTCTGACCCAGCTGGCTTGTATCTTCCTTAGTGACGTAATGCCTGACCGCAGGACTAAGCTATTTGGTCACTCATTTGTACAATTTGATAAACGTATTTGACTGTACCCCTATTGGATGTTGTAATGGATAAATAGAGTAGCGACTAGTCAGGTAGAAGCAGCAGCCAGAGAAGAAACAGCAAGCAGCCAGAGAGCAGCCAGACAGCGAGCAAGCGGCCCTGTCCTGAAGCAGTCAGAGAAGAAGCAGCATGGAAGAAGCAAGCAGCAGTCAGGAGGAAAGCAGAGAGATGACCGTCTGCTGCCTGAGAGAGTCAGAGAGGCAGCAGCAGCAGAGACGGCAGAGAGATCAGCAGTGGTAGAAGATGCAGGCAGTAAGAGTCTCGGCTGCAGAAATAAGGACTCTGGTATGGCAATAGAAACAAGGACTCTGAACGTTAATAGCCTTGACTCAAAGAGAGGGAAGGCGGGAAGCGCCTGGAGGCCTTTAGCCGCGGTTAAGGGAGAAATAAAGTGCTTGGAGAACTTAAGAGCAAATGGGTCCAGTTGAATGCTTTGTCCGGTCCCTGCCGGCGGGACCGGACAAATGGCCATCTCCATTTATTAAGAAGTACCTCTTAAATTTTCTTTTTTTCTTATTGAGAAATTTATTTGTTGCACAATCATATAAGTTTTTAACAAAATAATATTTTAATATCATATGAATATATATTCTGAAGATTAGATTTACCCCCAAGAATGCCCCCCCCAATTACCCACCCTTATCCCTCTCCTCCCCTTCCCAAAACGTTTCTACAAATGTTTTAGGTTGTATAACATTACAACTTACCCGAATTTAACATGTGATAATAGACCACCTTTCTCAATAGCCAGTGAAGACATTCGACCCTTGGTTCGCTGGGTTATGCTGATTTCACTCAGCATAATTTCATCCATAGCCATCCATTTACCTTCAAAGGCAGCAATATCATTGTTTCTAATTGCTGTGTAAAATTCCATGGTATATATGTACCACAGGTTTTGGATCCATTCATCCAGTGAGGGACATCTGGGTTGTTTCCATAATTTTGCTATTGTAAATTGAGCTGCTATGAACATAGGTATTGCTGTGTCACTGTGATGTGCTGATTCTAAATCCCCTGGAAAAATACCCAGGAGAGGAATAGCAGGATCATATGGTGGGCTCATCCCTAGTTTTTTGAGGATTCTCCACACTGCTTTCCAGAGGGATTGTACCAGTCTGCAGCTCCACCAACAGTGTTTTAGTGTGCCTATCTCTCCACAGCCCCTCCAGCATCTATTTTTGTTTATTTTCTTCATTTTTGCCATTCTGACTGGTGTGAGGTGATATCTTAATGTGGTTTTCATTTGCATTTCTCTGATTACTAGTGATTTAGAGCGCTTTCTCATATATTCATTGGCTTGATCAATGTCCTCTGTTGAGAAATTTCTATTTAGCTCGTCGGCCCATTTATTAATTGGGTTGTTTGTGTTTTTGTAGTTGAGGTTTTTGAAGATTTTGTAGATTCTGGATATGAGGCCCCTGTCAGAGGAATCATAGTCCATTTTTCTCTCCATTTACATAGGAAACCTCTTGACTCTTTTGATTGTTTCCTTGGCAGTTCCAAAGCTTTTTAGCTTTATGGTGTCCCATTCACTGATTTTTAAGTTTTCTTTTTGAATATATTTTTTATTTTTAGTTGACACATAGTAATTGCACATATTATGGAGTCCTATGTGACATTTCTATACATGTACAGGATGTTTAATGATCAGATCTGGGTAATTGGCAAATACATCCCCCCAAACATTTACCATCTGTTCATGTTTTTCCAAAATAGCTGCTAGAGAGGAATTTTAATGTTTTCATAAGATTTTATGAACACTATCCCAAGGCCATGAGGGTACCCTCTTGTGTTGGCAAAATTCAGGTAATGAAATGGTAATTTGTCTGCTGGCAGTGAGCAGGGAAAAGAGACTTCCTTTGGGTACTTAGGATGTGTTTGAGGGAAGAGATCAGTGATCTATTGTGATTCATGCAGTCTTAATACACTCATGCCCCACCCATGCACATTGTCTGTTCATGCTGAGAGGGGACCTAGTCTTGGAAAAATCATGCAGGCTTCCAGACCTAAGGCCACACACTCTGCTCTTTTCCCTTCTGGAAAACATTTGTGAGGAGCCAAAGCAGAACTTGGAAGAAACTATGGTATTTTAGGCCCTGGAGGACACTGTCATGGATTATATGAAATTTTCTCTTCTTTTTTTAGTTTGTGAAGTCAACACCAGCTTCCACAGTGCATGATAATCTTTCCCATTGTTTCCAATGGTTGTTAGTGTTCTGCTCTGGTCCTCATCCCCCAGGAAAATCAGAAGCAATAGATATATTATGTGTAATGGGAACATAATGTGGTTTGGTCGCCTGCAACAAGCTTAGTCATTATAAATATTCATAAATATTTGGTGAGGAGGTGTGCCTGGAAACTGCTTCACTCTGGTCAAAGTGCACATCCAGATGTGGAATGTCCTTCCTGCACCCATTCGGGCAGATGTTACAGTCCTAAAGGCAGACACAAGATTGCGGCCCTTCACTATCCACAGGCCTATGGGTGGCTCCCACCCCCATGCTCTGTCACTTCACCAATGCCTGCTTTCCTTTCCAACATTGCCCCAACCCTAAAGACCAAGATGCAGGGTGTGACAACTGTGATACACTCCACCTGTTATCTAAATGCCTGTCAGAGTTCCCAGCACCCAGTTAAGGAGCAGACTCAGAGGAGAGCTCAGAAATAAATAATAATGAATCACAGTTAACAGAGGTGGATTTTCTATGCAACTTTGTTGAATACCTTTAAGTTCTCCCCTTTTAACTCAAATTTATCATCTTACAGGATGTAACAAAATTCAGTAAAATACCCTTCTTTTACTGTCTCCAAGATGATTTTCCCAGAGTGGTCCCTGGACCAGCAGCACTTGCATCACCTGAGAAATTCTTAAGAATGCACATTCCTAGGCCCTACTCTTGCCTGCTGAATTAGACAGTCCAACCTGGGACCCTGGAATTTGTGTTAACCAGCCCTTCCAAAGATGATAATGCAACTCATGTTTGAGACCCATCAGACTGACAGATGCCAAAGTCATCTTTTCCTGATCCACCACAGTCTGTGTTATAAACCACAGTGCCCAGGACAAGATAGGTTCAGGTGTATGGGGTGCATGATACCCTTGCTCCAGAGTCCTCTATCCTGTGTCTTTTTTAGGACTCTCATTTCCACCTGGTACTTTTCAGACCCACCTCTTCCAATTCACCACCATCCTGCAAAATCAGCCAAATATTCCTTTACTTTTTGGTGGAGTATGTAGGTGTACATCTCAAATTATTAATTCATTGCCTTTTCAAAATTATATAAGAGGTGCACTCCATCATCAATAGAAGGAGAAGGAAAATGAAGTGAACTTTACTCTCCATGTCCCTTCCTCAGAGCCAATTCCTCCTAAGGGACTACCTCTTTCCAAGCATTTATAAACTTGTACATACATGCAGTTTCAATTTAAAAATAAAGAAGCATTAAAAACCCATTGCAACTTGCTTTTTCACTTAATACAAATAACTTTTGCTATCAGTGCATAAACATCAGTACATATCAATGGACATATAAATTGTTCTCAATTTCTCCTTATGCTTTTAATTCCACAAATGAAATTCAACTGAAACAAAGCTTATCCACATGTAGACTTAGATGCTGCAAATTGTCCTCTTGACATCTGCATCAATTTTTTTCACTCCCATTAACAATGTCTCCACTTAGACTCAATGTGCAGGTTTCAACAGTCTGATAGATAAAAATGGAGATCCTATGACTTTTCAATTTGCATTTCATTAGTCAGTATAATGTTAGACTTCTTTACATATATTTGGTTTTTTGCTATTTCAATAAACTGCTAATAAATTTCAATAAATTGCTAGTTCATACCTTTACCTATTTTATATAGTTGTTACATATCATTGACTTTTAGACACTCTTTATATATTACAGCTGTTAGTCTATTGTCCATGAGCTTTATTACCAATATTTTCTCCTGGGAGATATGTCTGTCAAAGGTGCTATTGGTCGTTCAGATGTTTCCTGAGGGGCTGTGGATGTGGCTCAATAGTAGAACACCTTCATAGCATGCTCTAGGTCCTGGGTTCAATCTCCAGCACCAGAACCACCCACCATCAACAACAACAAACAACAACAACAACATCAAAAAAGAGGAGTTCTGGAATCTTCTCTTTTTTAGTTGTTGGAAGGACACTTAGTACTTGGGTCTGGTTCTTTATAGCTGATGTGAACCCACTATGCAGCATCTTGCAGTGATTTAACAGAAAGCAGAGCATGTGCTGGTGTCTCCAGACTCTGTCTGAATAAGCCACTCTCATGGGGCAGCCTGAGCAGACTGGATGCCTGACTTGGCAACTTTCAGGCCCTCACTGTCCTGCCCACCCCAAATGGAAGGAAAGCATGTGTTTCCAAACACCCCTTGCCCTGCCAGCATGAAGCCTTCCAGGACACAGAAAGAAAAGCCATTAAAGACATCCCCTTCTCCCTTATTAACACTGGGCTATGGGTATGGCAGCTAGCTTTATACTGTGAGTCATAAAAATATGAGACGAGATCAGCTTTCTTCCTGTCAGAAGAGGGCAAAGAAGGAGGAAGCATATAGTGCAGAGCCCATTGTCCTGACATAAAATCCATCACTCATGTTTGATTTCTTCATCTACTTCCTACATATGCTTCACAGAGCTTCCCACTAAGAAAGCTTTATTTTGTCATATGCAGATTTTGTAGCTTTCTGCTTTTCTGAATGGCCTCTTCATTCCCTTGTTGTCTTATATAAGTTTCCACTTGGGATGCTAAAGAATGAATCTGATAAAGCCTGGCTGGTGACACAAAGGACATTGGCTTATATCTCAAACAGACAATGAGGGTATTATCTTTGTGAAGAGCGGGTCTTTCCTCAGTTTTCATTTTTCCTGTTAAATACTTAAATTTTTCTAACTGGAAACACATCCTGAGGAGGAGACCAACCATAGGAATATCCACTTAATAAATTTTTATTTTTACTATATTCATGCAATGCACACATAATTTTGCACAATTGCACCAAGGCAATTATTCACGTATGACATTTTTTAGTGCAGTCATTGCTCCCCCTTGTGTTGTGCTAGAGTCCTGCTTCCCTGTGAGTGCCTTCCTAAGGTAACCTCTGTTACCCACCTTCACCACTCTTTCTACTTTAATAATCAGCCATATATGTATACACGTCTGTATATCATGCACAATGCATCACACATGTCTATCTCTGGAAAGTACTGTCAGCATTTTCTTTTCATGAGAGTAGACACTTTCCTGTCCTGGTGCCTGCTAAGCCTCTGAGGCCAGACCTATGTTGACTGTTTATTTTAGTCATTTTTTCACTATTGTGGCTAAAAGACTCAACAGGAACAATTTTAGGAGGAAAAGTTTATTTGAGGGCTCACTATTTCAGAGGTCTTCATCCATAGATGACCAACTCCATTCCTCGGGGCTTGAGATGAGGGAGAAGAGCGTGATGGAGGAAAGTGGCTCAAGGAATGGCTCCAAGAAGCTCAGCAAGAAACTCCACACCAGATACAAAATATATACACCAAAGGCATTCCCCCAATGACCCACCTTCTCCAGCTACATCCTACCTGCCTTCAGGTGCTACTTAATCCCTATCAGAGATCAGGGGATTAGCTCATTGATTGGGTTAAGGCTCTTATAACCCAGTCATCTCACCTTAACCTTTTTGCACAGTCTCACATATTGAGCTTTTGGGGGAGTCCTTTCATCCAAACCATAGCACTGTTAGAAGATCTAGTCTTCTAACAGTCTGTAGTGGCAGGGCAAGCGTAGTAATGGTAAGGGGGAAGGTGGACAGGGAGAGAAAACCAGGGGAAATGCACTCAGGTCTGGCCAAAGAGCTCACCCTGAATTCCAGGAGACTGAACCAGCCACCCAGAGTCCAGCTGCCTACCAAAAGCAGTGGGTATTAAGGTAAGGGGTCTTCCTGTGATCTGTCTGGAAGACAAAACCCAGCCTTACTTTACCTCTTATAGCCCAGAACGGGGGGAGGGATTACCAAGTGTTTGTAAAGGATCTGCATTATTATAACAACATCATATTGGAGAAATACCTCTGCCTTCCCCACTCAGGGAAGAGCAAGAACAGAAAGGTGACAAATAGATCAGGGAGGAGTACCCCGTTGAACCACCATGTGAGGCAATTGGAGCAGCTGCAGAACAGCTACCTCCTGTCCTGTGCAGAAGCTGTACATTGCCCATGGTCTTTCTGCTGCAGGTGTGAAATTGGATTTTGCAAAGAAGGAACAGTAACTGACAAGAGTGCAAACACTCTGAGCACAGCAATATGGTGGAAGGTAAAAATAGAATCTGCATGTTTTTAAACGTGCTTCTGAATGAACATCAATGAATGTGATTGGTACTGAAAACAAACAAATGAATAAACATGAAACAGTATCTGCAGTTGTCAAGATGTCCTATTGAGTAGGAAACCAGAGGCTGGGGTGCTGATGTAAAGCTCTCCATGATTCTCAGTGTGGGCATGTGATGTTTCCATTTCCAAGTTCATAGAATGAGCACCTGCTGCTATTTTTGAAATATATATATATAGGGGCAGCTGAGGAGTATCAGAGGTATAAGGATCTCAGGACTGTTTTAAGATGCTACAACCTAAGTCTGGGAGGCAGCCCTGTGAACCTCTCTGCCAGGGTGGTGAGTACAGCTGTCAGCGAAGGACAATAAACATGGAACCAGTAAGCAGAGGTGAGGAGGTACCACCCGTGTGGCAAGATTTCATAGGCCCATGTGTGATGTTGTCTGAAACATGAAGACAGAAGAGATACCACTCTGCCAGGTGAGAAGTGGCCAGGGAGAACGTTTCTAGGCTTAAGACAGTGCTGTAAGGTGGCCAGCAAGGGACACACATCCCAACAGAGGTATGAATGGGCATCTATGCCCTGCACTTCAATATGGTGCTTCCTAAGAGTCAGTGGTTGTGAGGGTTCATGAGACAGAATTTCTTGCCACTGCAGATTAAAACCCATGAGGACAGTGAAACCAAGGCACCTTCTGTCCACACAAATCCTCCAAGAATGGAACCCTGGAATGCTAAAAAGGATTCCAGCATCTCTAAGCTGGGAGATGATCTGGTGCATTTAAGCTTCCTAATCTAAGTGGTGGAGACCACCACCAAGTGGGATACTTAAACTTGGAAAAATAAATTAAGACATTGGCCTGGCATTGACTAGGACAAAATGGCTCCCTGCAGCCACCCGCACGCATGTGTGTGTGTGTGTGTGTGTGTGTGTGTGTGTGTGTTATTTCCCCTTTCTATTTATCACCACTAAAATTTTGGACAATAAATTATATACTGTGGGGGGTGGGAAACAGGAAAAACTTCAGAAGTAATTATAAGGACCCTTGGGTATTTTAATTTTTAGCTTTTAATCCAAAGTCATATTATCTTTTCTGTTTCTTTGGCCATTGAGAACGCCACCAATCAGTCCCTGCATCCCCTTGGCATCCTTCTGTTTTTGGAGCACTTCATTACATTTTTGCACTTCAAGATGCTGCTCCAGGTTCATCTTGTATATTTCCTGCTCAGGTCCTGGAATCAGCTTTTCTCCCATGGAGCCCTGGTTTCTTTTATTGTATAACAGCATTAGAAACCAAGACCTGGACACTGGGAATGCTTGCTTCTATGGGGATGTCACTGATTCTTTGCTCTCCAGTGATGGAGCAAGGAAATAAATGGGCATATACTCACCTATATTATTAGTTCTACATGTAGAAAATTTGTGCATTTAGCCTGTTAGAAATATTTCTATATGCATAGTTATTTTAAATATGTACATATATCCATCTGTAACTATTATTAATTTAAACATTAATTCTTACTGATGCCTCCAACACTCATCTGTTAATACTTATCATTGTAGCCTTTTCCCCTTGCTTCCCTGTACCCTCCTATTCTTACAATGAAACCTGGCCCCAACCATCCACTATCCATTAATACTGAATGTTAATGGGTAGTGATTTCAGAACTATTTACCCATCTCTTCATAGGATGTAGCTTATTGAATAGAGTGCAGAGCTAATGTGCAGTTCTTTCTGCCTTTAGTTAACAGTCTGCAATCATTCCCAGAGTTACTTGGGTCAGTACCTTTCCCCCTCACTCTCTTCAGTGAGGTTATTTCAGAAATTTGTAATAGTATATTAGTCAGCTTCACATCACTGTTACAAAGTACCTGAGAGAAATCATCTTAAAGGAGGAAAGATTGATTTTGGCTCATGATTTCAGAGGTTTCAGTCTATGGTTGCTTGTCCCAGATGCTTTTAAACCTTTAATGAAGTTTTTAAAGATCGTAGCAGAGGATGGCTGCTCGGTTTATGGTAGCCAGGAAGCAAGGAGAGAGCTTGAATTTATAACAAAGCCTCTCTCTCAAAATCCATTATATCATAAATCCACACCTGGATTAATCCATTCATGAGTTCAAAGCCCTCACAATCCAAGCACCTCCCAAAGGTCTCACCTCCGAACACTGCTGCACTGGGGAACCAAACCTTCAACATGTGAGCCTTTGGGAGATATTTAAGATCCAAACCATAACATACTGTTAAATTGTTTGGTTATAATCTGTGTTCCATGATGGCATCACATGACCTCTGAATTGTTTTATTTGTATATATTAATGTCCACTCTTTGTGCTGTAAGTTTCATGTGATTAGACAAATACATAGTGCCATATATAAACCATGATAGCATATACAGAATAGTTTCAGAGACCCTGACTTTCAGTAATAGAAACAATAAAAATCAGCTTTATGTAGAATGCCTTAGAAAATGTGGCTTCCAGCCTAGTTTTGTGATACAAACTTCCTGCCCCACAATTATCCCCCAGACTTCTCAATAGAAAAACAGAATGCCATCACATGATTTGCATGATTTGATCCCCAACACACAAACATACACACACACACACACACACACACAAATATTGAGTCCTAGTAATGGTTACCCCTTGCAGCTTCATTTATTTTGAAATACAAAAATTAGATTTTCTGTAGCAAAGGTGTAGGGTATGGGAGAGGATTTCGTAGACTAGTTATATCCAAATGCCCCTAGGAAGCCTAGGAAGAAAGCTTCAGAATTGTTCATGCATCTTCATTTAAGTTCATGATTATGAGCAAAGTATTCTGTAGACCTCCACATGCTCATAGTTGAGCCCATTGTTAATCCTCAGACCTCTGTTTCCTGTGTAGAAGATGACACGTGGGGTACAATAAATGACAGTTAAAATATTGTGTTCACAGTGGCAAAGTATACTTGCTGAAGATGACCAGTGATATTTCCTATTACACATGCTCATCTACAATGTGACTTTGCCCCTGCTCTATTCAGGGGTGGAATTCAATTATCTTCTTGACTGTTGGATGCATTTGAGTCTACATGACTTCCAAGGTGGTGTTCATCAGTGGCATTTTTTTTGTATCAAGGATTGAACCCAGGGGTGCTTAATCATTGAGACACATCCCCACACCCCTAGCCCTTTTTATATTTCTATTTTGCGACAGGGTCTCACTAAGTTGCTTAGGGCCTCATAAGTTACTGGGGCTGGCTTTGAACTCATGATCTTTCTGCCTTCTGAGTTACTAGAATTACAGGTAGTGTGCCACTGTGCCCAGCATTATCAATGCCACTTTTGTCTCATTCCCTGAGATACTCACTGTTGAAGTCCCTAGGTACTGTACAAGAAATCCCTCTCCCAGAGACCTCCATATTGCAAGGAAACCCAAATCACATGGAGAGGACACTTACAGGTACTTCATTTGACAACCTTGGTCTCCAAGTCATCTCAGCCCAGACATTAGATATCTCAGAGAAGCCAAATTGGACCTCCAGACCCACCAATCTTCTACCGAGAAGTAGAAGAAAAAATTCCCCAGCTCAGCCTTTCCTGAATGCCTGACCCCTAGAATCTATATATTTCTTAACACTTTTATTTCTTATAATGATAGATGACCAGAATACTTGCTACTGTGTGCTACATACTGTTCTAAGGACTTGCTTGCACAAATTAACACTTTAATCTTCTCAAAGAGTCTTTGTCATAGTGACTCATACTCAGTTGACAGATGAGGAAACTAAAGCACAGAGTGGAAAACAAACATGTTGGAAACCACACCACCATTAAGTAATGGATTTGAAAGCTGTAAGTCTGACTCTGGAGAAATTCTTATACTAGGCTGCACCGCTCTCA
Organism: Aplodontia rufa; assembly: GCA_004027875.1. Classification (NCBI taxonomy): domain Eukaryota; kingdom Metazoa; phylum Chordata; class Mammalia; order Rodentia; family Aplodontiidae; genus Aplodontia; species Aplodontia rufa. The sequence continues at coordinate 28,441 of PVKS010015430.1, read as the reverse complement.
AAAATGCTTGGGAGGCACTTTGGAAAGAAACGTTACAGGAATTAAAGGTACAAACCATGGCTCCTGGGATCAAATAACAGCCAGATGGATGATGTTATGTCATTATTGCTCTTTCCTGATTGGTAAATTTAGCCTCCACTTAGGATGAGCATGCCAAACAGTCTTTAAGGATCTTGCCACATTTCCAGGCAAAATGCCCTTGTTAATTACTTTTATCATAATTACTTCAATCAAAAGCATCTGCAGCCTTTTGGATATTGATCATCTGAAGAGGAACAGCAACCCATTTACCCAAAACACAGGATGAGCAGACCAAATAACTGGATTTCCAACTAACTGGCTTTCCAACTATTAGCTGAGAGGCCCAAGCTTCAGGTCAGCATGCTGATGACTGAATCGGTACCATCTGTTCTTGTGACTGCAGCTTCAACTGAACCAAGTCAACAAGGAAAATCTGCCCAGGATCTGGAGAAAAGAGGGAGAGAGGGAGATAGAGGCAGGGAGCAGGGGGTGGGGGCACAGACTTTTCCAGTGTGTGAGGTGAGTTCTGTAGGCCCCTCAACTCTGAACAAGTAGATGATCCTGCTGCAGGTCCACACCTGGACTGAAAGAGACAGGGTTTGAGCTCGGAAGAACCTCATACCACCAGTGCTACCCCTCATTTTATCTTGTATCTGCAAGGCTGAAAATACTCAGCAAATCCTTAAAGGATAGTATTTCAACAGTCTTAAAACCAAAATATTCTCTCCTTCCTAATTCAGAGAACTGTATTGAGAGCTCCTGGTGCTGACTAACTCTGACAGTGGCTTACAGGAATCTAGGCACCCCCCTCCCACCTAGGTAGCCTTGTCATACAGACCTACTTCCATCCACCAGGAGAGAAGGGGGAAGGGCTATGTCTTTCACCAAGAAGCCCTCACATCCAAATCTGAGCTCTTCTCCAGTCAAATAGACATCAGGGGAAAATTTGGCCTTTCCAATCCAATTCCTCATTTGGAAGTCCCAGTTGCAATTCTGATGAATTAATTCATGCCCCTCCAATGCCAGGAGGACCTGCAGATAGACCACAACATGCCACACTTGAGCAAGTCTCTAAGCAGCACTGCTTGTTAACATAGTACTGCCCCAGGAAGTAGAGGACCCTAATGTATTCTTTGGATCTTATTCTTTTGTGTCCAGTAAGTGGAAATTTCCTGTCTTTGGGTTTGAATTGATTCCAAACAAGCAGCTTCTCGTTAGCTTGCTTCTGATAATCAGCACTTCATTAGGAGGTCTAATAAAGAAATCAGTGTAGGCATATTTGTGATTATGCATTCAGCTCCCAATTGGGGAACTGCAGGAGGGTCAAAAGTGGAGAAGTGTACATACATGTACACACACACACACACACACACACACACACACAGAGGCAGAACAAATGGTGGTGCTTTCTCAATGGCTTGACACCCTGAGCTGAAACTCAGTGTGTATGGCAGAATCAAAGGGAATGTCATTCTAGCAAGCATATGAAGTCAAATCATGATTCAGAAGCAAGTTTTCCCCCATAGGAACAGGAAAAGTAATATCATAGGAATATCCTGTTCAAGACAAATGCTTCCTTTGGAAAGGTTAATATGGTATGTCCTAAAGTCCAGCACACAGGACCCTTCATGGGGAAGAAGGGTCACTTTTCCATTCAGGGTTGAAATATCAGGATATTTTTCAAAGGGCAGTTCTCTCTCTTTTTTTTGAACATAATGATGGGATTTATTATCACAAAATTCATACATGCACACAGTACAACAATATACTTTATCCAACATCCCCCCCCAACACTCCCACATCTCCCTCTTCTGGTTCCCTGGTCCTTTGCCTCTCTTTCTGGAGTACATACTCATTCTAATAAACCCAAGTATAGTGACATAATTCTTTTTTTAATTTTATTTTATTCAGAAATTTATTTGTTGAATAATCAAACAACCTTCTAATAAAATAATATATAAATTCTGAAAATTAGATTTAGCCCCAAAAGCCCCCCCCCAATTACCCACCCTAATCCCTCCCCCTCCCCTTCCCAATACATGCCTACAAATGCCTTAGGTTGTATGATATCAAAAGCTTGGGAAATGGGAGTTTTATGCTAGTGATAGGGAGAACCTGTGGGAGATGGGGGATAGACTGATAAGTTTGTGTGTTAGATCAGACTACTGTTAACAAGATACCATGGACTGGGTGGTTTACACAACAAACAGCTATTGCTCACAGTTCTGGAGGCTGGAGGTCTGGGATAATTATGCCATTATGGTCCAATTCTGACCCGGTTTCTCATGTTCTCCCTGCGTCCTCATGGAAGAGAGAACAGAACACCTGTTTCCTTCTTCTTCTTATAATAATGCCAATCCCATCATAGGGGCTCCAACTCTGTAACTGCACACAAACCCAATTATCTGCCAAGGCCCCCACCTCCTACTACCATCCCACTAGTGATTAGGCTTCAACATATGAATTTGGGAGGGAAACAAACCTTCAGTCCCTAGCAGTTTGCCTTACACATACACCTCTGGAGGATAAAGAAGAAAAATCAACTTAACTGAAGTTCCTTTTATTTAAGTGAACACTTCTATTAAGAGGTTTGTGATTTGCAGATGTTCCCCTCTGGGTGTGTCCCAGCATCACCAAGGATCTGAGTATACACTGACTATGTGACACCTTCCTAGTGGTGTGGACTGTAAAATAAATTCTGACACCTGACTCCCTCTTTCCCACTCTATCATCACACATTTGGGGTTAGTTCCTGATGTTGCAAGAGAATAAAGACTAACTTCAGGCCCCTGAGAAAGTGAAACCAGGAGGGACACATCCCCACCTGGCAGATTCTGTCACCAATCAAAAAGCAGAGAGGCTCCGGGGGAAAAGGCTGAACCCAACATCAGCCCAGTGCTGCTATTTCCCAGATGATGATACAAAACTATTTTAGGAAGCCAAATACAACACCTTTGCTAAGCAAGAAGTCAGAAGAAGAGCTGGATATCAGAAATGAACATCCAAAACAAGTATAGCAATGTAAAGGCCAAGCCACAGGAGTCAGATTCAATTTCCACAGTCAACACTGTGTTGCTAATGGAATCTGGAGTCTGCAGCATTCATCCTTGCTATATTCACTTTATTAGCATGCTGTTTTAATTCATGTTGGAAAAGGCCTGTTTCATTTAGACATGAATGTAACTGAAAAATAAGAACTTGAGGAATTGTTTCATTCACTAGAGGAATTAGTATCATCCATGAACTAGATGCTGTGTTGTGTTGAAGATTAAAAGGAGAACAGAAAGAGGCTCTGTGTTACCTTGGAGCTCATAGTTTTAGAGAGACTGAACATTAATTTGTGAGTGGTATGAATAGAAATGTCACAGTTCTATGAAAGCATGGTAAGGGAATTGTGACCCCAAGTGGGGAACAGGGAAGCCTTCCCTGGGACTCAGTGCTTCAACTAAGATCAGGAGATTTCTTATTTCAGGGATGGGCAGGGAGAGGCACTGCAGGCTGAGGGTAAGGTACAGAGAGAAGCGCCCAGCAAGGCTGGGGGAAAGAGGACAAGGACAGACAGGCAGATGAGACCAGACCACCAGAGGGCCCCCTTAAAAATGGGAAGTTTCCAAAGGGCTGTTTTAGGAAGGGGGGAAAGTTATGGGAGAGAGGAGACCCCGTACTTTACATTTCTACAAAGCACTCCATTCTTCCAAACTAGCCAGATTGAGGGCAAGAGAAAGAAAACTGGTTTAGCTGAAGACAGTGAAACAAAGGGAAGCCTAGATTTAGGACAGATGGTAGGTTAGGCAAAACCTATAGCCTGAGAGATCACTGGAAAAATGGGTAATGAGGAAGACAGGCTTTGGGGTCAGTGGTTGAGAGGAGCAGTGATCAGGAAGGATAATGGCAAGTTTGGTCTTGGGCATGAATTTGAGATTACTGTTGAGATACCCAAGTAAAGATACCAAATTGTATGTATGTATATGGGCCAAAGTTATAAACCAGAAGTTCACCATATGTGGGAGGAAGCTTAATCTATGGATGTTTATGAATGGCCAAGAGTAAAAGGGAGATAAGAATGGCTTACAACTGAGCCTTCTGTTGATTTTTCCAACCCATGTTCTGCATTTTCACCATGCTCTATCTTTATTATATTAATTTTTCCTTACTCTGTTACGACTCGGTGAACTACTTCAGTTTGAAGACTCATGTTCATCTTCAGTTGTACAACCCCCCATCATTAGCCCTTTGAGTATTGCCTCTACCCCACTTTTTCTATTCTCTTTCCCTCTCTCTCACCACCCCCATCCCCACCCCACCCCTCTCTCTGGAATTCCTATTGGTTGTATTTTATATCTTCTCTTCCTGTATACTATCTTTTGTATTTTCCATCTCTGTACCTTTCTGTGTTTATATAGTTGATTCTTTTGCATCTGTCTTTCAGCATATAAATAGTCTTCTTCATTGCTTCTAGTCAATCTTATCTGCAACCTAAATGTTTGGTTTTCAATTTTTACTTCTGAAAATTCCAGCTGTGGATTTTCCAAGCCTGGATTTTTTCATTTTTTAGCGGGGGTGTGGTCTTTGGTTCACTAAGGATTCACTATGGACTACTAAATCCTTCTTAATCACTGAAATTATTTCAATTATTTTAATCTCTTTGAGCTTATCATAGAACTATATAGAGAGCCCTATAACGTTTTATGAGAACTCTACAATTCCTCCCTTATAAAAGTCTACAACAAGCTCATAGATATTAAAATAGAATTGTTTTGAAATTCTTTAATTCTGGAAATGTTTGTTCTGTTTTGGGTGATATGCCAGCTGACCTCTTGCGTTTTCCCCATCTCATGAAGTTTATAATTTTCTATTATGGTTTTATCTAGAATTAGGATTATACCCACCCACCCCCACTGAAAACCCATAAACTCTAATTTGTAAAATTGTTATTTTCCTTAAAGACCACCTCTGTTTTTTCTTTTGCTTTAGTGCTAAATGCATTTATATTTTAATTTCTCAGCAAGGCTCTTATACCATGCATATAATAAACACAAAATCCACACCTATGATTGGCCTGATCTTGAAGTTTTGATTACTCACTCAAAGCTTTCTCACTGAGTTCTCATACTTGGGGGAAGAATTTCTATCCCCTTGCATAGAGAGAACATTGTTTGAGGCTATGGAACTTATGCATGGGTTCTCTCCACTGCACCTCACACCCTCACCTAATACTGCGTTTTCTTCCCACTCAAAGCATTAAAAACCCAACCACCACCTCCCAGACTGGACTCCTGGAAGCAAGTTACCCATGAGCTGCCAGGTTTCTGTGCCTTCCCACTTGGAGGGATTGTCCAGGTCCTCCCAGTTTGCCACCTTGCTGAATGCAGGACATATTGCCTCTCATAGATAAATTCCAATGATGATAACAAAGGTAAAAGACTCTTTTAAAACAGGGAAATTCATGTAGAAAATGCAAACAGAAATGTAATTCAAAAGTAGGTAGTTGTTCCTCCCTGGAGCATACACTCATCCTAGGTATGAATGTGCAATAGATAGGTAGTAGTTGGGGATCTCATGAGCATATAACAACCACCAGATATGGCTCCTCTGATGTCAAGCACGCCTTGTGGTCAGTTACCCACTAACCTGGAGTGGGGGTAGCATGCAGAAAAGCAAGGACACTTGGATGTGATTTAGAAAAGCAAAATTTGCCAACCTTGTGATCATGTGTCTTTCCCAGCCTCTGTTTTCTCATCTATAATGTGTGTCATCCTGACCAACCCCCAAGATGCTTATAAAAGTAATCTCATAAAAAGCAATCCCATGCAATGCTGTCTTCCTTCCAGAAGATAGCACATTTATAAACAGAAAGATGTGAGTTTGCCAGCTGCACTGGATATAAATGGTTTATCTAATCTGTCCTGAGTCCTCTGGCCTCATTTGAATGCCTGTCAAAGCTCCACGAAGTGCTGTATCTAACTATCTCCAGGATGGCCTCCTGCCTTGGGGCTTCCTCCAGTGTTGTGTAACAGCATCACCAGCTTTGATTTGTACATGAAAGTACCATGGAGCCAAACAAAACAAATGATTTGAGCCAACATCGTTTCCCTTTTTTTACTTAAATTTTAGACAATTCAACCTTGTATAAATTCTCCAAGTGAAGAAAACATCCTGCTCTTTACCATAAGCATTGAGTCTCAGGATTCAGAATGTTACCCTACCCTAGGGATTAGTGTTCTCCTTAGGATGCTGTTGTCAACTGTAATCAGCATGTGATATATACTTAAATTGACAGTTTCATAATGGAAACAAATATATATTCCTTGAAACTGCAATGCATCTTGTACCTCTTTAAGCTCGTGTCATATCCCCAAGGCAGTGAGCTGTATGAGATTGCTCTGACACCATGCAGTGACTCTATTTATTGTTCTTTTTATGCCTAATTATATTTGTTTTTATTAGTGTCTCATCAGTTTAGTGTTTTGCATTTGTTTACAGGTTTGTTCTAAAGATCAACACTATTGAATTTGACTGTTTTGCTTCCCCCACAGAGAAGCTGACTAGAAGCCTCAATGCCCCAAATATCACTTTGAGATCATGGCCACAGGCTTCATTAAAAAAGAAAAGCCACAAAATATCACAATTATCTTTCTTGGTCAAAGGGGTGATTGGGCAAGAGACTATGGTATAATCTGTAGAATCTTGCTCCACCAAGAGCCCATCTGAATGTCTTAAAGTTGTGAGTAGGCAATCATGCTCCAACAGTGACAAAGAATGGAAAATGAGTCCATGTCAATCAAGTTTATGATATTATACATATTGGTGTTATTTTTACATGTATTTAAAACAAGAGAAATTTACTCGACTGCACAAATTGGAAGTCTAGTAAGCAATGAGTTAGAGACACTTCTTCATAGGTGAGACCTCCACAACCAGTCCATCCAGGTAAGGGGAGTTACTGGATGAGAATGTCTGCCACTGCAGGAGTTTCCTTGCATGCCTCCCACCTATGTCCTCTCACCTTAAACATGGGCTGCCCAGCAACAACTCACCTGTTACCAGTAGAACACAGCATAAATAAGGCCAAATTTTTTGTGAAGATTGCATTTGCATCTAAGTGTCTTACAGTTGCTTGGAGTCCTGAGCTGCCACCCAAGTGCATCTACTGTTGACCATGGTGCTGGAGAGGCCAAGATACCCAGTGTGAGTGAAGCCATCTTGGACCTTTCAGGGAAGCTCAGCCATCAACTAAACATCAAATGACCATTAATGCCACTGGAGATAGAAAAATCACCCAGCTAATCTGACCTGAATTCCTGACCCACAAATCATAAGATACAATGAAAGGATTGTGGTTCAAAGCACTAAGAGTAGTTTGTTACACAGCAGTAGGTATTTGGAGTAGTCACCTCTCCTCACAGAGAGACCACCAGCAAAGTTTGAAGTATGAGCAGATAACTCAATTTTCAAGTTGTATCCAGAAAATTAGCAATTAATGGAGAAGTCAGGTGGAGTCCAAGGAAGTGGAAAGAAACAATGACTTGGGGCTACTCACTTCAAGTAAGATGAATGGTGAGCTCAAAGCAACATCAGTATGGATCCAAAAACTGTGATACACACACACACACACACACACACACACACACACACACGCACACACACGATGGAGTTCTGTTCTGCTATTATAAAGAATGATATCATGGCTTTTCCAACTGAATGGATAGAAATGGAAAAAATCATGCTGACTGAAACATCCCAAACTCAGAAACATCAGGGTCAAATGTTTACTTTCATGTGTGGAAGCTAGAGTAAAACATCAGATAGAATGAAAGTTAGCTAAGTTTAATTAATAAACCCACCAAAGTTAAAGTATCACATAAGCTGGGGAAGCATAGCTAGGAAGGTAGGGAGAGAAAGGGGGAGGGAGGAAGGGAAGGGAGGGAAAAGAGGAGTTAGTAATACAGTTGGATATACTTGACTCCCATGAGAAGCCAAACTATACTTAGGCAGGCATATAAATCTAGAAATTTCAATAATTAATACATATGTATATGCTCATTTCTGTCTATAACAGGGGAGAATTACAGAGGAGATGAGATTGAAAATGGGTGAAGGGTAGGGGAGATCCTGTACAAAGATCATGCTTAACTTACTTTGTCAATACCTATGTATGCATGAATATGTAATAATGATTCCTCCAATATGTAAGACTATGTTGAATCAATATAAAACAAAGTAATACCTGAACCCTAGCCACTGCTTAAAATTAACTTCTTCCTGGAGGCTCTCTTACATTTTATTTTAGTTGCCAGGGTTCATCCTTTACTCTAGGCTCCCTTACTGAGGACCGTATACAAAGCTTGTGTGAGTCCTTCACTGTGTTATTTCCCCTCTTCTGACTCTGACCTCTCCTATCAGTACAGTAACCTACAAATCAGAAAGGACATCAAAAGAGATTTCTGATTGCATCCTACCTTGGGGCTCAGTCCATCCCTCAGCTACCTCATGGTTGGTTCTAACTCCTATGAGTTTAGCACTTTCTTTGATAATCCTAAGTGACCTGATTTGATTATCAACCAGCTAACTGGGGTATGAGAAATAATGGAAGCATTACAAAGCAATTCTCTGGACACAGCAGATGATGCTGATGCCACACACATACCTTTGACACTCAGGGTTCTTTCTTGAAATTTTTATTAAGGAATTGAGTTATTGTACAATCATAAAATGCACATAAAATAACAATATGATATACATATATTCTTAAACCAGAATTACCCCCACATTGCCCACACCCCAGTCTCTCTTCTATATTTTTAATTGCTTAAAATGGAAGAGTTATTGAAAGGGCAATGTGAAGGTGTCATAAAAATACAGCTAAAATTAAATACATGTAGGAAAGACACACGCTTGCCGAGGATGGAGTGTGAGGCTATTTGCCTCTGATAGACTTCAAAACCATTCCTGTGGTTTTTGTTTGGAATATCATAATGAATCTCTCTTTCTCAAGTGTAGCTCTCAGTACATCATCAGTGCATGGTGATTGTTAGAGGGTAATAAATAATGGAAATAACTTTTACAATAATGCAAAGAAATGTAATCCAGTTAGACTGATATTGGTACTAGAGGAAAAATGAGCCATAAAACACCCACGGCGCTGTCAGTTTCCAGAGAAGTGATTCTGGAGGCAGAAGTACTTCTTAAAGTCCATTACAAATGTAAAGAGTCAGGTATCCAGCAGCAATGGCATTTGTTGCCAGTGTCCTTGTGCTGTGTTTGACCTGGCCCCTCTACATAACTGAAACCAGTTTGTCTGTGGATGATGTGGAATGTGGAAGCATCTGACCTTATTGGGTTTTAATCCTAAAAATAGTGATTATAAAGAAAAAAAAAACAAAGCTGCAGGAATATTCCTGAGAGAAAATTATGATTTTTTTCCAACACCTCTAACAAAGCTGAGTATTTTTTGGCCAAAGGAAATTAGCACTTCAGCAAACACTTATCAGAAATTCAGTCTAGAGAGTCTGGAATGGTGGCTTGGTGGTTACATTACAACACTTGCCAGGCATGTGCAAATACATGGGTTCAAACCCAGCATCCATGTACACAACTAAGTGTCAGAGCAATGAAAACCATGTGAAAAACTCAATAAAAATTGATTCTTTTCTCTCTCTCTCTCTCTCTCTGTTCTCTCTTTAAAAAAAAAAAAAAAACTCAGTCTAGAGCTAAGGAAAATATTTCCACAGGGTTGCTGGCCCACCTGAGACCAGAGCTTAGACACTTTGGAATATCTTGTCATCTCAGGAAGAGGAAGTTGGTCTCACAGCAGGGGTGGCACTTATTGTAGAGAACTTGCCATGATGTCACTTAAGAACCAGGATCCCTGACAGGACATTTCCCCATGACAGATTCTAAGCATCAACAGCAGGCCTGCAGATCCCTGAGATGTGGACATACTTAGGTGGGCAGTAAAGGCCTCCCCAAGTTACCTGCTGATCCCAAGGGGATTCCCCTTGTCTTATGCAGTTATCCCAATTTCCTCATCCTGCAGTTGTTTCATAGTCTCCAGCCTGGTATTGAACATGAGGACATTTTTGGCCATGTCTCTTTTGATGTTCGTTTTACTGTGGAACTTCAAACTGAACATCCTGTTACAGAGCAAGTGAGCCAAAGAAAGAGGGATAGAGGGAAAGAAGGAAGAAGGGAGGGAGGGTGAGGACAGATCTCCTGACTCGAGATTGTGGGAAGGAAGCAGGGCCTGAGATCCAGTCAGTCTACTCTGGAACCGCCACAGGATAAAGCCACTCCCTTTGGTCAAGCCCACCCCCCACCCCAATGCTACTCACCAGGTGTGTTCCATCACCACCAGCACAGAGAGTTGATGGTTGGTAATGCAGTTGCCCATTAAAAACTACCATCCAAGCCAGGCACAGTGGAACACATCTACTATAATCCTAGCAACCTGGGAGTCTGACGTAGGCGGATCGCAAGTTTGAAGCCAGCCTCAGCAATTTAGTGAGACCCTAAGCAACTTAACAAAACCCTGTATCAAGATTAAAAATAAAATGAGCTGGGGATGTGGCTTAGTGGTTAAGCACCTCTTGGTTCAATCCCTGGTACAAATAAAAAAGAAGGAAAAAAAACATTACCACCTAAGGAAGGGAAATTTGATTTAATTCCTCTACAAACCCACCATTCCTGATCATGAAACCTTGAGCAAAATGATCTTAACCTGTGTATCAAAAAGCTTTGGGGCCCTTGATAATGTGTTTGTTTGGCCTGGTTATTTAATAGTCACCATTCAGGTCCAAGGAGGCTTAATATGGTGGCAATTTTAGCATATTTGTCCTCACTGGACCCTTGTTCATAGGAGCTATTTTCTCAGCTTGATTAGCACCTCACACATGGGAGAAGATATTAAGTTGTTTTCATGAGTTTTATTATGCATGTTTTACATGTGCTGTTCAATTTTAAAAAGTTCCCTGTGCACTTTTACAACCAGATAAGTGAGGTTGGGTCTTAAACTTAAGAAGTAGTGTGTGCATAAATGCTTCCCAGGAACCAGACTGTGGGCTTAGAGGACTGGGACTGATGGAAACCTCTGTGAGCAGTTCAACTCCATGGAGCCCAACAAGCAAAAGAAGATTTCTGAGGAACTGGGCCTCACCCCACATGAGGTGTCCAAGAAGCTTGAGGATATTCAGAGCCCTTATGCCTTCTGAGCCTCTGCTGTACCTGTGGCTTGCCAGAGACACTGTTTTACCCCCACTACCATCACCACCACCTGTCTTCTGCCACATGACAGGAGAAAGGTGACTGGATATTTAAGACTATAATAAAACCAGTAGCTCTCAAAACAAAATTGCACACAGCACACCCAGCTTTTCCTCCCTCCCCTATGACTTTATCAGTGTGCCAAAACTATCTGAGTAGCCTTCAGGAGTACAGGAGCCACTCACTGGGGACCTCCGTGGCCCCATCCCAGGCCAATGCTAGCCACCACTTACATGTAGAAGATGTCCACACCAAAGCTACTCAGGACCAGAGCAGCCACCTGCACTTCCTATTTCCTAACAGGAAAGTAACAAACTTCATCTATGACCTATTGGCAGCATGACACAGAAGGAAGACTCAAACTCATTGGGTGTACACTCTCAAAGGAAAGAAGATCACATGGGCTTTTTCATAACGCATTCAAGGGCAGACCCTGACATGGCTTCTGTAATTCTGTGAATGAAGTCATCACTACAGTCAGGCATGGTCCTGTGCAGACAAGGCCAGCTGGGGTTGGTTGGCTCTTTTCACACCCAGTCACTTACCCTTTGCCTACTGTGGTAACTTTTGCACTCCTGCTGTCTAGAAGTGGCAGAGGCAGAACCAAGTGGAAGCCTCCTGTGTATGACCTGCCAGAGGTGCAGCCTCTCAACCAAGGCCCTGGAGCCTTAGTCAGCCCCCAAGGACTGGCTCAGATTTAATTTTGCTATAGCATGATGAGTTCTGCACTAGATAGCCCATATATGCCTTCTGTGGTTTTATAAGCGCTTGCCTTCTCCCTTGGGTTTGGCAGAGTTTCCCCAAAGGTCTTGGAGGACAGCCCTATAGGTTGGGTCTTCCAGAAGCAGAGACCAAACTACAGAAAGGACAGGAAGATACTGCAGGTATCACTGAAGGTGAGCAGGGCCCAGAGAAAGGAGCCAGAAGGGGCTAGTCAAAGGTAACTGTGGGTGGATGGGACCTTGGCCCCTGATCCTGAGGCAACATGAGGATCCAACACTTGGAGGGACCCCACGGAGGTGGGGAAAGCTGCCAAGTAACCCCACTACAGTCTTACCAGTACAGGTGCAAACATCTCCCAGAAGATGTTGAGGTTACCACAGTCCAGCTACGAGTCAGAATCTCCATGCAGTGCCCCAAGATCTCTGACCTGCAGAAATGGAGACATGTTAAGTTATTATTCTTGTTCATTCACAAAGTTTGGGGATGATCTGTTCTTTACCAGCAAATGATAAACACACTTATAAAATGAGAAGGAAGAGTCCAGGCCAGATACCTGGATGCCCAAGAGCCTCCCCCAGGTGATAAAGAGCCATTAGGTCAGGCTGTCCAAAGGGAAAATGCTGCAAGCAGGTTGAGAATTCTCAAAGCTACATGCCCACCAAGGACCCTAAACTCGAGTTTCTCAGAGTGCCTGCTAAACACTCACTTAGGTCCCATGAATTTCATGTGTAGACAAGTCTAGGTTCTCAATTAGTACAAGCACATGATACCTATTCATTCCAACCAAGATGTACCTAGGGTCCTCTGTCCCTAGGAGTTGCTGGTTGCTTCTGTTTCTTGCTCCCTCCTTTCTTCCTTCCCCTCCACTAACACAGTAGGCAGACACAGTCAGGAACGTGAGCTACCTGGAGAATCCTTTGAGTGTTGCCAACCCATCTGGTCATAAAAACAGACTTCTACACAGTCTCTCCTTCAGATTTAAGGGGCCATAGACCCATGGATTCAGATCAAGAATCCCTGCCTTCATGCATAGCAAAAAGAAACAAATGAAAAAAAATGTCAAAGATCCAGAGACATGAGAAGCTGATGGAAGTATTTCTTCCAGTTTTCACCTTCTCAAGGGGATAAGCAAGCTATTTTGTAGCCATAGTTATTCATTTTCTGGATTGGTGTCCAAAACAAAGGATTAGTGATCAATCACCTCCTTAGATCATGCCACATGCTCTATGTAATATTAATGATATCTCTACCTCATAGGAGCTTGGATCCCAGGAACTCTCTGCTTCTGTGAAATGTAGATACTGAATACCTTCACTGAAAAGCAGCCTTCTCACTAGGTTTCATCTGTTTGCTGTTCTTAATGTTTCTCCATGATAGTGCCTGAACAATACATTCCCTGGTTCTCTTATCATAACTAAACATAAAAATGAAGATTAAATTCCCCCAGCGTGGACCATGAGAATAAGCCATTGAATATGATTTTCAGACATGTCAGCTTTTAGCAGAGAGCTCTGGACCTGTGTGTGTTCAGAACTTGCAGTACAGACCAGAGCTCAGCTCAAAGGATAGGAGGTACCATTACCTCTGACCTAGGTACCCGCAGAAAACCAGGAGCAGGTACTAAAGACCAGCACCAACTGGGGATATTGAAGGAGTTGATCTTGTAGACTTGATGCACTTGGTGACTCATCAATGGATATTAACTTTTTAAATAAATACCAAGGAGTGAAATGGCTGGGACCCATGGTGCTTCTATTCCTAACCTTCTGAGGAATCTCCACATTGATTTCCATAGCAGTTGTTCTAAAGAAGTAGACTCAACATAGCACAGCAAAACATGAATTCTAGAATTTATAGCAGCACAATTCACAATAGTTATGATATGGAACCAGCCTAGGTACCAATCAACAGATGATTGAATAATGAAAATGTGGTATGTTTACACAATGGAATTCTGCTCAGCCATAAAGAAGAATGAATTATGTCACTTGCCAATAAATAGGTGGAACTAGAGACTATCTTGCTGACTGAAATAAGTCAGACTCAGAAAGTCAAGAGTCAAATGTTTTCTCTCACATGCAGAAACTAGAGAAGAAAAAAGGAATAATAAAGGGGAAATCTCATGAAATAGAAGGGAGAATAGTAGAGTAGAAAAAAGGATCAAGGAAGGAGGAGAGGAAAGGGGAAAATCTGTAGAATGAAATCAAGCAAATTGTGCTAAATGCATGTGTAAATGTATCACAATGAATCCCACTTTTTATAGTGAACCAATTTATAAAAAACAAATAGAGGAAAACCAGCAGAGGAAAGGGATCAGGGGGAGAAGGAAGGGAAGTAAAAGGAAAGTACTGGGGAATGAAATGGAGCAAGTTGTGTTATATGCATACATGAATATATCACAGTGAACCCCAATGTTATGTATAATTATAGTGTGCTTACAAAACATGATAAAGATAGCTATTGATATCCTACCACTCCTCCTGGGCTCCACAAAGACCAGAGAGGACAAGGGAGATGTGGGCCCTGCCTTCTAGAGCAAAGAAAACAACTATTCCCTGGGTCATTACTAAAATGTGTGAACTCCAATGGGTCAGGGAAGTCTGCACCCAGGAGCTCTGTGGGAAGGTGCCTGATCAGCTAAAGTGGCCACCACCCTCCTTTTGGCTCCCCTTTGCCTCCTTTCCTCCAGCATGGCTCCTGGTGGATTGTGCTAAGGATGGTGATAATTGCAGTGACAGCAATAAAGCCACCTCATGATGAACAGCGTCTGTCTGGAGTTAACACTGGGAAGGGCAATTATGGTAAATTATGTTATAGGACACTGGAGTGTTTGGGAGCACTACTAGATAAGATGCAACCCAGCTCATTATGACTTAATTACTTAATTACTCTTTTCCTAGGAGGCTTCTCATTTCACACTCCTTCTACTTTGCTTCATCAAAAACTTGTCCACAGTGAGCTCCAAAGCTCAGGTCCAAGATAAAATGTTGGTGAAGGAAAAAAAAAAAAAAACACCTAGCCTTCAAGATTCAGAAAGAAGCCAGGTGGCTGATAAGGGGTCCTTCTCAGCACATCACAGACTTCCAAATCTCAGTAAATTAAGGTCAGGAGATTGTAGAAAAGAAAAATCCATTTTGTGAGTTGCGTCTGAGTTTGACCCTCTGTGGTTTGCAGCACAGTTTTGGTGGTTTTTTGTTTGAGTGAACAATTGGCTCTCCTGTACCTGTCTATAAAATGTAGGGATTTCACAGATGACCCACAGGAATTGGGTCTGATGAGAAAATCTGCTTTTCTGGAGAGGGTTCTTGACAACAAGTTACATTCTACAGGGGCGTGAGCTCTGCCTTTACCTTGATTACAGAGAACACACTGCTGGCTTGAGATTAGCCTTTCTCAGTATTGAAACTACTAGGGAACATGTTCCTTGGTAGCATGCCACTCCCATCAGCCAAATGAGCCATTCAACTTGCTGGTCTCTCCATGGTTATAGCTGACTCACATAGTGGCCCCCCACTTCTACCATCAAGGAGTATTTTGTGCCACGCAGCAAGAGCTACCCACACAGCCAGCAGATGTCTGAACAGATAAATGTTTATGTTCTTCACACAACAAATCTGGGGCAGGTAGCTTCTGATCCTGATTCAGAAGTTCCACAGTATGATTGGCACAGACTTCTTTAATCTTCTCTCAACTTCCTGGACTCAAGATGGCCACAGCAGTTCTAGGCATCACATCCACATCCCAAGGCAGGAAGGAAGAGAGCTATGCCATCCACATGAGTCCCATATCTTATTAGAAGAACAAATCCTTATTGGAATTCTCCTAGATATATCCACTGAAATCTCTGGGTCACATTTGTTATCCATAAGGAAGGTGGAAAATTACAAATATAACATGTCTAGTCTCAACTGTGAAGAAAGACAAGGAAGGAAGGGAATAGGAATGGGAATGTGTCTATGGGTTCTGCCACAAAATATCAAACCAGATACAACATCCAACCTCCATGCTCTCCACCTCATGACCCCAAGAAATGTGGATCTTTTTAAGCCAACACCTTGTTATACCAATGAATGCTCCAAAGTATAGGTACAGGCATTGTCTTACATGAAATTATTTTATGAATAGACAAGTTTCACCACTTCCAGCTATGTCATGGGCAGGGACCAATCAGGAAATGAACAATGTCCTGACCATGTGATGGCTAAGGACATGAAAAGTGAAGTCTAAATTATCCTGGAATTGATTTAATAATCTCATGCCCATGTTTCCTCTCTGGGAAATAAGAACTACAATTTCCTTCCCCACACCTCTACTGAGCTATAGAGATTAAATAAGGTAAGTGAGAACATATCTTAGAAAATTAAGTTCATCCAAATAAAAATACATATCTTTCTTGGGTAGGAAGAATAGCACCGGAGATGTGGTGCCTCACCCATCCCTGACATACTGGTATCCAAAACCCTAGGCCCCACATTGATGGTTTTCACTGGGCTTGTTCAAGCCTTGTTTATTCCTATAGGACAGGGTAAAACTGAGGCTTTTTCTCTCTTGTAGTACGGGGAGAGTGACAGATACCAGCCACGTTACTTTGCCAGTTAGAGAAGAACCGTGTCGCCCCTGGGGGCGAACTGTTTCCCCACTAGCCTTTCCTACATTGGTGAGCCACTCTGAATCAGTTGTTGCAAAGGAGCCACAAGACCAACTCTCCACTCACTATTCTCCTTCTCACTCTGATTTCCTTTTTCTCTTCCAACTCTGCAGACGAACAAAGCCGTGGCCAAGGGGGACTTCCACCAGGCGAGCACCAGCTCCCGGCGGGCCCTGTTTCTGGCGGTCCTGTCCATCACCATCGGAACTGGCATCTATGTGGGCGTGGCCGTCGCCCTCATCGCCTACCTCTCCAAGAACAACCACCTATGAGCTTCCTACAGGCGCGGAGGGAAGGACCCAGGCCAGGTCTCTATGGGCTCAGAGAGGGTAGAGCTGGCCAGGGGTAAACACACGTGTGTGACGTTGTACAGTATGTGATTGCCAAACGATTCTATGAGTTCCCTGGAATTTTTTACTCATGGATTTCTTTTGTTTTTATTCTAAATTTCATTTTCAAAGCACTGAGTAGAGCACCAGACAGATGGGCCCTGCTAATGCTTCCGAATAGAAGCTCCAAAGATCCCAACTCACGAGGCTATCTCTGGATGGATTTTGGTGAATCAATGACAACGCAGCTCTCTGCAGCCTGCCAGTGCCTGGAATGTTGCCGCATTAGCAATATACAAACAGTTAAAAATGTGTTTATTTTTTATGGAATACGGTGCAATAGGCAGAGGGCAGGGAACATGTCACTCTGCTGTCTGTGGCCCGCTTGAGTCCTTTGTACCCCCAGTCTATGTGACTTCCCTGCCAGAAGAAAATGAGGCAGAGAAGGAAAAGAGACAAAACAACTCCTGGAGGATCCCAGCCGCCGTCACTATCTGCAGATGGGTCCAGCCTTGAGAATGTCAAGCATCCGTCCCCAACCGTGTTCCTTCCCTCCACGCTGCCCCAGCCTAAGAGCTCCAAGTTTCCTTCAGGATGTGTCCGCTCAGCAGCTACCTGACAGCAATATGCAACCCTGGGGCCTGTTTATCCTATAGGCTGGGAGACAGGCCACAGCCCCCTGGATGCTCTTAGAGAATGAGCTCAGTGTTTGCTCCAGGAACTTGAGGTAAAGGAGCTATAAAGACACAAGTGGGTACTTAACTCTCAAATTGCCCACACAGACATTCACCCTGGTCATAAGCAATGATGCTAGTGATCCTGGAAACGAGATGGGCCTTACTCTGTCGACTAAATGAATAGCTATTTTCTTGTCATTTTTTTAAGTGCAACTCTTGCTTCACGCTGCTTAAGTTATCAGATGAATGCTGAGAAACAAGTAATCAGACATTTTAATACCATTTCATTGTTGTTTTATGAGTGTTCATTATTTAACAAAAATTATCTTTTAGCTTGTTTGCTTATGGCTTTTCTTTCTAATGAATGGTGACGATTGGGTTTCATTTGGTGTTTAAATAACAGCAAAGCCACCCAGGACATAGCTCCTGAAACATCTTCCAGGACAACAATCACAAAATCTCTGGCTGCTTACATTCCTACCTTAAACACTCTTAGTATGTGCCATTATCCTGATCCCCTTGATCTCCCCTCTTGGATAGTGGGATTTAAAAAATTCCTGATACCTGGAATCCTGATATCCCAGCCATAGAAATCCTGATTTGATTTTTCAGGGAGGCAGCCTGGTGATTCCAATGTGCAGCAAAGGTGAGAACCACTGTCTTGGAATAAGGATTGTGAGTGAGATCTCCCCTTCTACTATTCTCCCCCTTGACCCTGAGCATTTCATATTTTGAAAATTACTAGCATAGTCTTTCTGGGTCAAATGTGAGATCTGCTTAGATAATAGAGTCCAAAAATATACTCTTAAGACCTCTTCGCTACAAAGAATAAATAAAAGTTCAAACATCCTAATGAAAGTCAAAGTGACTTGGCCATACAGACCATGAGTTTGAAGTCAAAACAACCTGGATTTGAATTCAGTTGTGCTATTTTCTAGCTGTATGATCTTGAGCATCTCTCTGAACCTCATCGTTTGGACAGAATAATTAATAAGGATCACTTCATAGGACTGCTAGGGAATTCATGAGGAACAGAGCTCAGTGCTTGGCACAAGGAGGTGTACAGTAAATGGGGTGTTTACTATCAGTGTTTTTGGCAGGCCATCTTGTAACTCATTTGTATCTTTCCATTTTTAGTTCAGTTTTTCAGAGTTTATTCATCATGAGTCACTGTATAAAATAAGTTCTTTGTATTCTGAAATGATCCATTTTAAATTCAAGGGATAACCAATGTTGCATCTCTTTGGATTTGGTGAAAAAGTAGAGTCTATCTGTATATGCTCACCCACACCCAGCAACACCAGCACAGTTGCCCTTATCTCCTGCTTGATCAACTGCCAGATGAAAGAGCCTCACTTTACAAGCATTCCACTTTTGCTATAGTTCCTCCAGGTCTGCTGAGGCTTTCTCCAGGGCTAACCACCAGGACCACATGCAGCACCATATTGATCAGAAGGTATACAAGGGTCAGGAACAGTTGAATGGAGCCGTGTAGCTCAGCAGCTCATTTGCTTGGCAGATACAGGGTAGAGTCATCATCAGTGGCTTTAATATCTGCTACAAAGCAAAGAAAGGTACTAAGTGTGTCAGGGGTGCTTGGCACCTTCTTAGATCTCATCCTCATGGTTGTGGTATCCACCATTGACTATGTCCTACCATGGACAACAAATACCCTGGGTACTTGGACACCTTATATCCAGTAAAGAGAATTAAGTTCAAAGCAGGGAACATTCCCATCCCTGCAGAAGTAGTGGGAGGACCGAAGCCATATCCCCAGGCGGCTTGGCTCCCATAGGTCATAAAATGAATGCTGGCACCTGCATCCTTGACTCTGCATAGTGGGCAAAGCCTTCTGTTTCACACTAGCTCATTTAGTTTTTACCAAAATTTTTCTATAACTACAACATTGATGGAGACTGAGTAATCTGCCCATCACCCTGCACCTGGGAAATTGCAAAGTCAAGGTGAAGCCCTGGGATCCTTACTGCTGCCTATACCTCAGTTGCTCATCTACAAAGCAAGAGAAATTGTCCAGACACTTCATTGGTGGATCAAGACACTTGGGAAATTGAAAGGTATTTTGGTTTATATTTTGCAGCCTATATTTGCCAGCAGGTGGCAGGAGCAATTTAGAGAAGGATGAGGAGACATGAAGTGACATCAATGTAAAATGATATTGATGCCTGGAAGGTGTCCCTTCTTCTAGATGCTCTTTCTCCTCTTCCTTAGTACATGGTATACCTATCTACACCTCCCTCATATCTCATCTAATCCTTCTTCACTTGATCACTGACTTCGCCAGGTACCCCTATCTCTCCAGGCATCCCGCCTACCATCTCAGGTATTCTGCATCATCAGGTGTCCCCACCTCACTGAGAGTTCTAACCACACCTGGAATCCCTACTGCATAAGGTCTTTAGACTTTATCAGGAATCGCTTTTCACCAGGCATCCCCAACTTCCCAGATATCTCCACCATTCCAATTGTTCCTCCTCTGGAGATGTCCTCAATTTCAGAAGGTACCCCAACTTGCTTGACAAGTTGTCCCCACTTGACCAGATATCCCAACTGTCCTCAGAGAACTACAGTGAGTATTGAGAACATGATGGGAGATGCCACATTCATAGGTCACTCTGCCAATGGAAGCTACCCAAGTTACTACATATAGGTCACACAGCTAACTAGGAACAAGGCCCTTTTCCAGGCTAGGGCAGGGCATGCCTCAAAAGCAGCTGGCCCCCCTGCCCTTCTAAAGATGCTAGAGGCCATCTCACATGTAGAGGTACTTCTGAGTTCACAGTGCATCAATGGGCAGTACTCCCACTTGCCAGCAATTGCTCCTACTCTGGATACAAATGCCATGTGCCACTGCAGCTGAGACCATGGCCATAGCTGTCTTTTTAGAGCCCCTGGCCTAAATTTCAGGGCCTTGCCTTTGAGATTTTATGGAGTCTCTTTAAGGCTCTAATAAACTAGCTAAATATCATCCCTGTATGAGGACATGTTTGTGTTTCCCTCTGTAATTATTGCCACTGGTATTGACATTTGTTGATCCAATGTGCCAATATACCATTAAGTGTCAACTCAGTGTGAACAAGGCTGACCTCTGGGAAAGCATAGCTGACCTGCCTCCTGTCTAGAGACCAAGCTGTGCCTCTGTTCTGCTTTCACCACACTGGGAGTGTTAGATAAGCCACAGGTGCTGTCAGACTGTGACTATGGTGTTCCCGTTCCATGACCTTTAGAATGCTCCTCCCTGATCTTTAGAATGACCTCAGCTGCCCAAGGGACTGGGGGACAGGGGTGTTTATTCTCCTGAGTTTCTCATATGAAGATTCTGCTCATCTCTGCAAAGATATGGTTGCTGGAAAACTCTCAGACACATGGGGCCTGCAGGCTGCTGGCTCCCTGCCAAACAAGCTTGTAAATCGAGTAAAGAATTTGTCAGCCCACTGGACACCCCAGGAAGGAGTCAAAACTCCATGCAGGGTAGGGCAGTAGGGACAGGAAATTCTAATTCTGCATTTAAGGCATGGCAAGGCTCAGGATCACTGAGCTGATGGCTCTACATTACTGCATGGGTGAAAGATGGGGCACAGCATGCTAGGCAGTACAGCTGCCCAAACACCAGGGAATAGGGATGCCTAGAAGAGGAGTTTCATGCCAGTCTACACAGTAGAATGAAACACTGGACAGAGGAAAAGCTTGTAGACATTTGTTGAAGATTCACCAGGTGGAAAAGAGGCATAACAGGAACAAGAAGGGCTATTGAAAGTGGTGGGGCAGAATGTGGGTGCCTCCTTGGAGAAGCTCCAGGCTGGAGACATTCCCAGGGTGTGGTGCTGGTCTCGGTTTCTAAATCCCATCAATGAGGAGAGGAACAATTCAAAGTTGTAAGTGGAACCTGTATTTGCTTGAGCTAAAAAATGACAAATGAGTTTCCAATACAAGAAGAAGGTCAAGGGCTGATTCCATTGGGTTTTGTCACTGCTGCTGCTACTGCTGTTATATTTCGTTTTACTCTACTTTTGAAAGCTCAGGAGGTAGGATTTGTTTTATGGAGAAACCTTTGGAAGAGCAGGTGACAGCTATGTGCAGGTAGGGCCAAGTCCCTAGGGTTGGCATCACACACTCTGTGGAGGCCCCACTTTGAAGCTGTTTCTCACACTGCATGAGGACTGACACATTGACAGGACAGTGTCCTGCTAAGGCACTGTTGATGACTGTCACTGGTCCCCCAGTCCAGCAAAGAGCAGACTCCAGAGGCACTATGATTGTCCGTGACCATACTTGCTTGAAGGTCCAAGGGAGAAGATGAGAATGAGAGCTGAATCCACATGAGCTAGACAGACTTGGCTGTGTGCTCTGGAACAAGCTCCAGGACAGTTTGCATGTCTGTCACTAGACCTTCACTGTCTAGGCCAATTATGAAGAGTAACAAGGATATCTCTGTCCCCAAGACCTTCTATGACTTTCATTGTGGACCACTCCATTGTGTGATGCACTTCTGCCCTCTCCAGTTGTGTCCAAGTAGTCCCCAGGCCTATTTATGAAACATTCCTTAGCCGTCTGCAATCACAGGACAGTACTGTGATTGCTCTTTCTGTTGGGCATGGCTCCCTATTGACTCTTCTCCTGTCCCTGCATTGCAGGGGTCTCCATGATGTATCCAATTCCAGGTTAGATGACTGTCCTTTTAGTTAGCACAGCACTGCCTCCAGTCTCTTTTCTTCCCCGCAAAGCCCTTTGCTCTAGGACTGAATGAGCTCAGGGCTGCATTTGCCCAGGCCAGGCAGAAATGCTCATGAGTTTGAATTCTGCACCCAGTGTGCACAGTTTGGTACACCAGGCACCATATTCCTACACTTGTTCTTGCTTCCAAGGCATTGTGCTTTGCTTCTCACTGAAATTAGGTTATTTGCAACCAGTCTGAATATAGATGGGTGGAGAAGGGGATCAGTAAGATATCTATGTATTTACAAGAGAGGAACAGAAATGATTCATAAAATCAAATGACTAGTAGCACCACTATACCCTAAGCTAATGTTTTCCATTCTTGGAGGCCTTCACTTATGAAATGACAACTGAGTCCAATTCATGGCTCAGCCCAAAATCATGTAGGTCTGTTTCTACTTTGCTGAGGAATCCATCTTTGGGTTCAAATTATTCTATTAGCCCATTCAAGATTTATAAGTGGGAAAAAATGCTTGGTTCATGGTCCTCTAAATTACCTGAACAAATATCTTCATTTCATAGACATAGTCCATGTACATTTTAAACAGTATCTATTTTTATACTTATATTGACTTATAAAGTGCTCCTGGTAAGTAGAAAGAATCTGCTAAGATTGGCTATGCTCTTGCAAGTAGTGTAAAATGTCTCCCACTAGCAACCACTTATTCTCTCTTAAAACACTTGTGTGGTTAGACTCAAGAGCTGGTCACTGTCCAGCAATGGTCTTTCATTTAGATTGTTTCTTCACTCCTTCTTTTAATCCATAATGGAAAATTGGGAATTAAATATGGAAGCTTCACAAAAGAAATTCCTTTTTTATTCTCCCTCCCCAAAATCCTGCTGTCCTGGCAACCCAAACCAACTCACCCTCTATCATTTTATGGATTCCCAAACAATATCATGTTTTCTAAGTAACATGTATTTAGATTTATAAAGTAAGTTGTAAACTGATCTAATTTCATATTTACAGTCCTATTCCATGTCTGTCATTGTCCTCAGTTTCACATTAGGGATGTGTCCTCAGTGAGGCTTTCCCCCCTAATATCTCTTACAGAGGAAGGGACATAATCTATCTCTGAGCTCAGCACAAGAATGCTAAGGCCAGCACACTCCCAACTACAGCCAGAGATAGTTGCATGTATACCTCAGTTGAGTCTCACTGAAATCTGGACAAGGAGGGCACCTAACTAATTGTACTGGGAATATGTGTGGCTGGAGAGAAGCTAGATGTGTCAGGCTTCTTCTTCCAAATGTCCTGGCTTGGCCTGCAGCTTCCCCTGGAACAAATGAAGATCCAAGAAAGGGTCTTCCTGACCCCTACCCCCAACATTTCATCTAGCACTGGATCCACCTAAGTCTAACTCACAAGGAAGTATGACCAAGGCCAAATCCATAAGAGCAGGAAGACACAAATCCAGACCAGTTTCCACCATATACACAGTAATATCAAGTTCTGACATCAGATTGAATGAACAAACCAGGGACATATTTACATCCACCGCTGGAGGTTACCTGTCAATGTCTGGAGACATTATTAATTATTACAACTACCCATCTAGTGTACAGAGAGACCAGGGATGCTGATCAACACCTATACAAGCTCCAGATAGCCTCGCAATGGAGCTAACCAGCCCAGATGTCAATAATTCAAAGAAAAAATCTTCACTCTGCTTTCCCACTTGATTATTCACAGCATAAACACATTTTGAGCAATAGTTCTGAATTAGATATAATGCAGATGAATGTAGTTATCCACCATAGTTTAGCCTGGAATACTCATAGACCCAGAAAAGAGCTTCGCTGAAACTCTTTGCCGTAGTTTAGCTCAAGATAGAAAGGGAAGTAGGAGTAGGGAGGGAAAGAGGTATCCTCCTCACTCTTCCATGTGTGAGATGAAGCCTGCAGAACCAAAACTGCTTCAGCCACCCCCATTTCACATTTCTACCTGCATTTACACCACTCACACTGGCTATGACTTGGGGCTTCATAAAGAAACCTTTCTTGCCTATCCAATCAGTGAGCTCCGAAATCTCCCATTCATAGATGACAGAGCCAAAGCTTCGTATGGGGAGGACCAGCCAGTTCCAGATAAACAGGAATTCAGGTCTCCTCATTTTTTGCTGAACTTCCTTCCCTGGTTATCCTGCTAAAGGCATGGACCTGCAGTCACACCATGTGGGGCACATGCATTATCAGCAGCCTTGCTGTCACTTTTAGGGTACTGGTCCAGATGCCCTCAGGGGCCCTCATAAGCTCCATCATGAGAGCTCATGGTCAGTAAACCATACCCACAGGGCCAGAGCTGGATACAGAAAGCTTCCAATGAAAGAGAGGACAGTTTTAACACTGAGATTGGACAAAGCTCAGCAGGGTCCACAGGAACATTTAGGTTTTAATTAAGTTATCTGCAGAATTTATCTATTATAAACCCTTCAATATCACTGTGAAGTAGAACCAGAGGTGCAATGCAGTGTGGCAGCCCTTTCCACATCAAGACAGATCACCAAGCATTTACAGAGTGCTTACAATAGACAAAGGCTTCTCTGGGTCCTTGGGAGAAAAAAGATGATACAGAGATCCAATCTGGTATAAAACACATTCTCACAAGAAACAGTAGAGTTGTCACTCAAAAGGTCACTAGTGAGTACCTGTATGTGGTAGATATAAGACAAGACCTCATTTCTAATGGATCATCAAGGTCATCTTGAAAGTAAAAAGTTGTTAGCTAGAGAAGCAGTTTGGCACCATCCCAAGCAATACATCATTCTGAAATTAACCATAACATAACTATGACAATGGCCACAACAGATAAGTATGGAGATGTTGCCAATCACCCAATGCTTTATGAATATCAGCCATAGTCTAGGTGGTACTGTGATTTCCATATCCCAGAAAGAAGAACAGGCTTAGAGAGGTTCAGGTCACACAGCCAATAAAAACTGAGTTATTCTTCTATTCTCTCTGAATCCAAAGTTGATGATCTTTATGGTTTTTTTACTCAACATATACCTTATGGATTGATTAGGTTTGTTCATTGCTAGTCCTCAGAAGATGGAGTGTGGCCTTTCTAGCTCTTCAGTGATATCAAGTGTCAGGTGTGAAATCCTGAAATGAAGAAGGGCCTTATCTGTTCTTTCCACTTCCCATCACTGAGCTTTCTGATCCCCCTCAACTTACTTGGATAGATTCCAATTTGAACCTGGATAAATTGAATCCATTTCCCACATCTATGAGGGTGATGGTAGTTGGCCCCAGGGAAGGAAAGGTGCACAGCCCATAGGTCCAGTGCTGTAGTAGACAACATCACATGCCCTTCCCTCTGAAATTCCACCACACTTCAAAGTGAGTGTGATGTTTAACATTCCCATTTTGCAGATGAGGAAACTGCCAGATGAGAGAGCTGATCCACAATGGGCCAAGTTTAGAGTTCAGGTTCATATAGCCCTACCAAGAGGCCTTGTCTTCTCCCCACTGGTACCACTGCTGTGTATCAGTTAAAGAAGTAGCCTTGGGCACCCCTCAGGGGCCTCACATATGCCAGGAGTGGGTGTGAGGTCCCACAGAGGACAAAGGGTTGGTTTCTCCTGGGGCTGTTCTCTTTGACTTGTAGACAGCCATCTTCTTCCTGTGTCTTGTCCTAATCTCCCCTTCTAATAAGAGCACCAATCATATTGGAATATGACCTACCTAATGACCTTGTTATAACCTAATCATCTCTTTAAAGATTTATTTTCCCTCCAAATACAGTCACATTCTGAGGTCTAGGAGGTTAGGACTTCAATACATGTATGAGATTTGGGAGGACACAACTCAGCCTGGAACACTACCCACCCTCGTGTATCTCTTGTCCTATGACTTCCTCCCTCTCATCCCAGATACTCTGCCGGTAGTCACAGAAGCCCTTACCACCATCCACAGTAGGGATTCCCTCAGCCCTGCCCACGAGTCCATCTGTCTATCTGTGGTCCCAAACTAAAGCTGTGATTATTTTTCCATAAAAGGATGGGCAGTGAGTGTTGAGTACTTGGACCTCCTTCTCCCTGTGGTGACAAGAAGCCCAGCTTGCACCTGTATAAAATCCAGATGTGGCTATGTCAGCTACTGGGAAAGGCCACTTTCCAGAGTCCTGCAGACGGAAGACACAGCGGCATCTGACAGAAGGAGGCAGGCTTGACACATGGAACAACCATGATAATCTTGAGATTGGAGAGCACTCAGTTCTCACCCAGCTTGTCTTCAGTTCAGCCATCCCTGAGGCCTAGAAACAGACAATCACCCAGTGAAACCCGGGAAAACCCAACATCACTCAGTGTTTTAGTACACTTTTTCACCGCTACAACTTTTTAAAAGGCCCAACAAGAACAATTTTAGAGGAGGAAAAGTTTATTTGGGGGCTCATGGTTTCAGAGGTCTCAGTCCACACAAGGCTAGCTCCATCCCTTGGGGCTTGAGGTGAAGCTGAACATCATGATCGAAGAGTATGGTGGAGGGAAATGGCTCACATGATGATCAGGAAGCAGAGAAAGACTTCACTTGCCAGATGCAAATTATGAACTCCAAAGACACACTCCCAATGACCCTCTTCTTCCAGCCACACCCTACCTGCCTTCAGTTACCAATTAATCCCTATCAGGGGATTAGCTCACTGATTGGGTTAAGGCTCTCATAACCCAATCATTTCACTATAAGCCCTTCTGCATTGTCTCACACATGAACTTTTGGGGGATACCTCATATCTAAACCATAACACCCACCCAGCTAGGAAAGTCCCATGGGAACTTCCATTTCTTGGGTGGAGTGAGAGTTGGTGGCATCTTCCAGGACACAGACCTCAGATAATATGGAAGTTGCTGACTGGACACAAGGAACCTTTGGTGTGAGAATTAGAGAAGGTGATATTGGATGAATTCTATGCTCATAAATTCATGAAAGTGCCCCTGAGGAATCCTTAGAAACATGTGGAAGACAAAACTTTTCAGAACTATGATGTCCCACCTGAACCACCTGAAGGTGAGTCTGTTCAGCTACTTTTACAGTGGCCCTGTGTCCAACACACTGAATACCCACCCAAGATGGCTGTCCAACTGTGAAAAGTGTAGCTGACTGGCTGCCTTTGGCATTTGAGCTCCAGCCAGGCCTTCCTTGGGGTAGTCATAATCAATGAGTAAACAGGGAAGGGGCTTGGATGCTGGCCGTTTCTCACACAGGAGAGCTTCTCCACTAGCAATTTATCTCTGGGGAGTCCCAGTGACTGCCAATCTGCCCCATGTTCTGGTAGCTTCTTTGCCCAATTGGCCTCTTCCTCTTCTAGTTCAATGACATCACTCCCCAGTAAATCTGCTTACCCTTCCTCTCTGTATTGCTTCCTGGAGAGCCCAACCTGCAAAAGTCGCTATTGGTGAGGGTGATGGAAATGTGGACTCAGGTGTTAGCAAGTTAAAGCTCAAAAAAATGAAAAGACATGTTCAGAATTCATGTGCAGATATAGATCAACCCATTGTGACTTCTCCACCATCAAAGCCAACAACCCATATTGCAATTGTGAGATCCCTTTGCAAACCTCATTTTGGTCCTACTCAACCTCTTTTCTCTGGAATGGGGATTTGGCCTTCCCAGTGACTGGCTTCTGGACTCCACCTTCTTGGGTTTTGCCCTCCATTAAGCAACTGCCTCTGGGACCCTCTGACTTTTCCATATTACCTATCCATTCTCTTTGTCACTTCTCAACACAAGAGGCCCCTGTGCAGAGGGTTACAGGGAGAGGTGGTTGTGTTGCTATATGGTCATTTCAATCTCTGTTTTCGCCCCTCACTGACTCATTTGCTTTTTTTATTGGTGCATTATAGTTGTACATAATGATGGGATTTGATGCTATGTATTCCTACATGGGCATAATATTACAATATAAACTGGCCAATGTACTTCCCCAACATTGTCCCCTTCCTTCACCTTCACCTTGCCCCCGGTCCCTTTCTTCTACTGATTTCCCTTTGATTTTTTTTTTACTTTTCCATTTTCTTGTTGATTATGCTGGAATTTTTCATTGTCTT
>PVKS010015429.1:0-45954 GCA_004027875.1 Aplodontia rufa | reverse complement strand
AAGATTAGATCCACACCCAGATGCCCAAGAGTAGACCAGAACCCCAGATGTCAGTTCTGAACTTTAGGTTTATGCTTCATGGTTCCTACACCTTCCCCTTGAGTGTCCAATACGCAGTCCAAGCCATGATTCTAAAACTGAACTCTTAATCTGCTCTGAAATACTCATTCCACCCATGCTTTCCTTATCCATGTTGATAGCAACTCCACATATGTAATTTTTTGGATCAATAACTTTGACTGTTTTCTCTCTTAGTGTTTCTTTATAGTCCCTATAGAATCCTGTCAAATCTCTCTTCATAAAATATGTCTAGAAACATGACCCCAACACAGCTTCCACTCCTGCCATCATAATCTAAACAAGATCATCTTTCTTCTGGAATTTTCTGCCAACCTCTTAACTGGAGTTCAGTTTATTCCTTGATGATCTGTTAACAGTATCCAGAATTATTGTTTTAAGTTTTTCTTCTAATAATGTCCCTCATTCTATGTCTTGGTCTATTTTGTGTTACTATCCAGAACTACCTGAGACTAGGTAAAATATAAAGTGAAGAGGTTTATTTGCTTCATGATTCTGCTGACTGGAGGTTCCAGATAGCATGAGGTCCTGGCACACAACTTCTGATTGCATCACAAATATTGGAGAAGCCGAAGTGAAGCCAGCTGTGATTAGAAGGTGTCATGACACGGGGTGGCCTTGCTTTATTTACAACAACTTGATCTTTATAGAGCCTTCTCATCCTTGGGAGAACAAACTCACTGGATTAGATGTACATTAATCAATTCGCCTGGCTGGAGCCCCTGAGACCTAACTATCTTTCACTGTGTGCTTAAGGTTTCCACTACTGAGCACAACTATGATGGGGAGCCAGCTCACAGCATAGGGAACTCTGGGGGACACTTTCAAACCATATCCAAACCACAGCACTTGCTCAAACCAATGTGTAAGTTTCCACAATGGCTTGCGAGGAACTACATGAGCTGATGTCACCTCCTTTCCCTACCTACATCATTTTTTATCACCAACATTTACACCATGGAATTCACAACTCTGGCTGCCACCAAGTTCATCAAACATTCCAGGAGCATAATTGGCTGTGGACATCCCTTTACTGGTCCCAATAGCCTGTGTCATCTTTTCATGATACATGGCTAGGTCCCTCGGCTCCTTCTGGTGTTTCTCAGGGCCACCATCATGAGGCTGACCCTCAGAACTCTATTTAAAACTAAGCCCCTGCCTGGCACAACTCCCCCTTCTGCCTGGACTCCAACATTCAACACTTCCCTTCTATTTTTTGGAGCATTGATTATCTTCTCATATAGAATCTGTATGTTATAATTTTAGTTCATTTTTTTGGTCTTCCACCCACAGGTCAACATGAACTCCATGAAGAAAGGAGTTTTGTTTTTATTTTCTTTCTGTTTTGTTCCATGATTTATCCCAAAGATCTGGAATCACACTCCACCCATCATAATAGTTCAGCAACTATATTTAAAATAAAAAATAATTAAGTTTCAATGTGTAATTGTCACTTAGCTATCAGTAATCTGTGTTTCTCTGTGAACTGAAAATTTCTCAAGTTCAGAGCATGTGTGTTTTGGCTCATTATCTTTATGGAACAACTATACCATATTTATATGTGAAAGGCACTCAATAAATGTTTCCCAAATGATGATCACTTACACATATAATCTTTTCATAGAGGATTTCAGTGTAGAATTGCCAACAAATACACCATTTTCAGGATTCTGAGTACAAAAGAAATACACTTCTACACATGGCAAAATAATCTTGGGTAGTGTTATGTTTCTCGGTTCCTTTTAGTGACTCACAATTAGAACAATGGAAATCTCACTGTGACAATATGCATGGTTAGTAGATAGAAGCAATTGTGCAAAAAGCTTGAAATTATGCACATTTTCTGGAGAATTATTTGACAACTCTCTCAGTGTAAGCCATGATAAGGAAATCACATCCACAGCAAGGAGTGATTAGGAATGGATGAAACAAAGTTTGAATATTTTAGAAAAGATGTGGAAAATGGGTCAGATCTGCTTCATTCTGGCAACAGAAGAGGCAGGTGGGGTATGGGAACCTTGTACATGCTTTGCTCTTTAACTACACCCAAGGGAGGGAGGAGGGAGATGGCAACGTCCCTGAAAGCCCAGAAGGTCAAATGCAGGGTATGTCTTTTTTCTTTCTTACTTTTTAAAGAAAGAGAGAGAGAAGAAACTTTATTTAGTTTTTCACGTGGCTTTTGTTGCTCCAACACTTTGTTGTGTACTTGGCTCTGGGGTTCGAACCTGTGTCCTTGCACATGTGAGACAAGTGCATACCCACTGAGCCACTGCTCCAGCCCCAAATGCAAGATACCTTAACCTCAGTGCCTGAGGACAGGCAGTCACTTTATCAGCGGTCCAGTTTCGAAGGCTTTCACCATTCATGGAAAAAAAATCTTTAAAAAATTGCTCTTACAGTACATAAACAATCCTCCCTTTTCCTCTCCCCAGGTTGCATATACACGTGTGTGCATATATATATGTATATGCCACATATAACTACACATGCGGATTTTATATTTCATTAAGCACAATTTATGCTCATTTTCATTTAGATTTATCACTTCTCTGATTCCTTGTGTGGATCTCAGCTTTTGCTATGACCTATTAAGCTCTCTTATTCTTATAATGGTCATATAATATTCCATTAGAAGTAACGCACTGCAATTTATTGCTCATTTCAATATTGATAGCTATTGGAGTCGTTGCTAGTTTTTAAGATTTAGATACGATGCAAAAATGAAAGTTTTATGCATATGTGCCAGTGTTTCTGCAGGACGTTATTTTGAGAAGCAGAACGGCTGGATCCTACAGAACTGAATTTCGAGTTTGAGGGTTGCTATTAAATCTCCTGTGTACGCATTTTACCAGTTTCTGTCGCTGAAAACCAGCAATGTTTGCATTCCTATTCCTCATCCAGACATGATGTTTTCTGCTTAGGATTTTTCCCAGTCTGATAGGTAGGAAGGGACAGCTTCCTTCTATCTCTGGGTACTTTACTTTCAATTCTTTGACATGACAAAGTTTATAAGATTTTTTTTTTTTTTACTTTCTTAAGAGATGAACACTACTTTTTTCTTTACCATTTCCTATTTTTCTTCATTTTACTTTTTTGTCGTTGTTCTTTTTATTTTCACTCATTCAGCTGCCTTTTTTAAGAAAAGGAATCACTCGCACTTAGGGAAAAAATGAGGGAGAAAGAAGAAAATTATTGCTTTTTCCATTCTCATGCTTCTACTTTTTTGAGAAATAAAAGAAAGAGCTTAATAAGTACAGAGGCTAGACTACTGATCATTAGCTTCAGCTATTTAGTAAAATTACTTAGGCCCTTTTGGGTTTTTTGGCCCTTGTTTTAGTACTTTGCCTCACTGTACACCCAGAGATGTTCATTTAATTGTTCTGTCATTGAGCCAGAGAACATTTCTTTTTCTTAGTCTCCATGTGTTGGTGTTGAGAACTAGTACTTTGGGGAAGCCATGAATTCTTCTGGTTTCTGCTCAAACCCTTAGCCAGTTTTTGAGGATGGAGACAGGAGTATTAGCACAGCTCTGCTATGGACCCTTAGGTGGGAAACTCATGCCTCTGGTTGCCTCAGTTGGCTGGGTCACCTGGTCTACAACACAGATTGCTTCCACTTACTACTCCTTTTTTTTTTTTCAAGAGACAGAGGGACAGTGAGAGAGAGGGAGAGAGAAGCAGTTTTTTATTTAGTTTTTCATGTGACTTTCATTCCTCTGACACTTTGTTGTGTACATGGTGCTGGGGTTTGAACTCGAGTACCTGTGCATGCCAGGCAAGCACCATAACTGCTGAGCCACTGCTCCAGCCTGTTTCCACTTACTATTTAAGCAGAAAATGAAACGCAATTCTATTTGGGAACTATCTTCCTCTCCAAGTTCTTATAGACAAAATGTAAAACCTAGCACTGTGTTTCAGGTTTAGAATCCCAGGATTCCAGTTCCACTACTGGACACCATAGATAATTACATGAACAGACTAAGTGATGAAGGCAATAATTCCTTTTTATTGCCAATAGCATGCTGTGATTCTTGCTTTTGTCTGGAAAATAACTATTAGTGTATCTGTTGGTCTTTACATGTCTTCTGGTTGTCTATTGATATATAAAAATTATACCCAAACCCATGTTTAAAATAATAATAACTAATTTTTCTCATGATACTTCATCTTTGCCAAGGGATGGTGGCATCAGTTATCAGTCATTCTACAAGGTGTCAGCTAAGGCCAGTGGCTCAATGGATGGAGGACCCAAATTCAAGATGGTGCCTTTACATAGCTGCAGTTTGATGCTGATTTTGTGTCCTCTCCATGTGGGCCTCTTCATGGGGCTTCTTCAGGACATTCTGGCTGTTACATTCAAGTTGCCAGCAGCTTAAGGTCTGTGCATAAAGAAACAATAGAGCATAACTTCTGTACCCCATTGTTCAGTTAGTCCCAGAGCCCAGGTTCAAGGATGGGGAACATATACCCACTTCCAGATAGAAAGGCATTCAAACAAATTAGGAGTCTCATTTCCAAAATGCTACATTAAGCAAAATCTTTATAATTTCTCCATTCATTCACAAAAAATAAATGTGGACATATATTTTATAAGAATTTTATCCCAAATGATTAATACATTAACAATAATAATGATTATTAATATATAAAATAAGACCAATATAGGCACATATATATTGCTATTGACATTGCTCTGAACTCTAAAAGAAGTCTTTGCTTCCATTGAGTGAACATAGCATGTATGAGTAGATGAAAATGAAATCCATCCCGTGCACTTTTTAAAAACCACACCTACACAGCTTACATTTAATGATGATTTATTTTACCGATCTGTTAAGGTTTTCAGAGCAGATGAAGGGGCACATTTCCTCTCAAAATAAAAAGCAGAAGACTGTATTAATTCCTTACGATTTGAATCATTTTTATTTACTCAGTGTATGTTAAGGAGAGTTCATTAAAGGATTTTTGGTGACAGATTTGTCAAAAAAATGTGGATGTTAAAAGATATCAGTCTGAAAGAACCTCATTCTACAAACCACTTAAAATGGCAGGCTTTTAGTCAAATTATACAGCCTCAAGTGGTTCTATGTTTTCTTTTTCTATTTTTTAGTAGTTGAGCCAAGAATAAATATCATAAAGCACAAATAGTAGAACTGAGATAACAAAACACTCACTCCATTCTTTCCCCTGAAATCTCTCAGGAGGTGCCATAGGCTTTCTGAACTCTTTTAATGTAATAAAGAAAATGTCACTATGTGTGTGTGTGTGTGTGTGAACTTTGCCCCGTTTAACAGTATACCACACACCTGTGATAAATGGTGCTCAGAAGACAGGATTAGGAATTGTGACATTTTCAACTGACATTATGATCACAATTTTTCTAGACAGTGAAT
Source organism: Aplodontia rufa (assembly GCA_004027875.1). Taxonomy (NCBI): domain Eukaryota; kingdom Metazoa; phylum Chordata; class Mammalia; order Rodentia; family Aplodontiidae; genus Aplodontia; species Aplodontia rufa. The sequence goes on along the minus strand of PVKS010015429.1, from coordinate 40,484 downwards.
TTGGAAAACATTAAAAATAAATTAATACAGTATCTGCATTAACTTATTCAGTTTTAGTTTAAGATATTGGCATCATAAATTTTCTACAATATAACAGGCATATTAACATTAAGTAGTCAAACTCCCTACCCCACCACTCAAGAATTCATCATTTCTCTATTTTGCCATCTTGACTCAGGGGAACTAGGTTTTTCCTTTTCTTCTTTTCTTTTGTTTTCTTCTCTCTCTCTCTCTCTCTCCCTCTCTCATTTAGAAATGCCTTGGATTTTAAAAATGTATATATACATTTTCTTTGGGTGATCCTTGACAATAACACTTCTTTTCAGTCTTTCTTTTAGAATAATACATTCAATCTCCTTGAACTGAGTAGTGCTCAGAGAAACAGAAGGAACAATCACAGTAATATGGCTTCCTTCCTCAAGATGATGACATTTGTGAGCAGAGCCCTGACCTATTGCTTTTTCTTGCCATGATCCATTTTACTAGAATGCAGTGTCTGGTTTGTGCAATGTCCCTGGGGACTGGACAGGCAGAGCCGCTCTAGCTCTCAGCGCTGGGATGCAGCTAAGCACGCCACAGTGGGGAATCAGGACGCGGTGCTGGAGTCACGGTGACATCTGTCCAGATCCTCAGATCAGTATATTTGCAAGCTGTGTACAATGAAGTAAATTAGGACTCCGCTCTGTCCTCTTCTGCAAGGTGAAGCTAATCGTCACGGTGAGGATTGAACAGTCCTGTAAGCAGCCAGAGAATGCGGTGTGTAGCGGGCACTGGACAGTGTATGTTTTCTTCCTGTCTCCTTAGTTACCACAAATACCTTTTCCTTTTCTGTTATTTCTTAAGTTCCAGTCAACTGCACTGATTAAATGTTCCTTGAGCATCACTATTTATTCAGTCTTGGAACCCCACAGCAGTATAAGGGAAATGCCAAAATACGGACATGACTTCACAATGTGTTCAATTTTGTTTATACCTAAGTGCAGAAAATCTCATAGGATGAAAGATAATTTGCCTTGATCAGCCTGATTATAATCCTGTGTTCTTAACCTTTAACTTATTCTTCCTTTTGATAGCTAAGGCTTAAAAAATTATACTAATTCTAAATTCCTGAAGTTGTTAAGGGCTAACTGACAGCTTAGGAATGGAACACATTTCTTTATTTATCTAAAATCATTTGATCCATGATAAAAAAGACAGATTTTCCCTGTGAACAACATGGGAAAATAAATGATATTTTTGAACAACTTTTTGAATCATGTTTTGTTTGATGAATAACATAAAACACAGATTACTGAATGTTTGCTATATGCTAGTTTCTTCAGTGACCCATTTTGGTGGTGTTGTTAAAACAACTTATATATCTAGCAATCTATCTATTTAATTGTAATCCTCCAATACAAATTGTACATACTTATGGTACAGCTTGATATTTTGATATGCAGATATTTTGTGAAATGAGTAATTAGAATTAATCAACACATACATCATTCCATGTATTTTGTCTGTGTGTATGTGTGTGTGTAGCACACTTGAAATCTACCCTTCTAGTATATTCTCAATTATAAATACACTGTTATTAGCTTCAGTCACCAGGATTGGGACAGATCCTGAACATGTTTCTCCTGTGTAACTGGAGTCTTGTCTCCTCTGACCAACAGCTGCCCAGGCCACTGCCCCAGGTCCTGGTAACCGCCCTCTACCAGCTCATCCTGTGAGACCAGCTCATCCTGTGTGGTCAGCTATTCTAGATTGCACTCATGAGAGAGATACGTGGATTGTGGCCCTCCGTGTCTGGCTTATTCCATGTGTGTGATGTCCCCCAAGTTCATCCATGTTGTCCGTTGGTCCCTTTCATGTTTTAGGTCTTCTCATTGGAACATTATTGCTATCACTAATTATTATTATTCATGTTTTATGGAAGAAAACAGGAGAAAGAAAATAAAAATGAAGGTTCTAGCCTAAGCTCATGGGCACTCACTGCATTTGTCAGGGCAAGCCCGCCAGCTTCTCTGCAGCTTAGGTTCATCCTTCTCCTGAAGCAGGGAGCACGATTTGTGTACGTTTCTTTCATTGCCTTTTTCCTGTTTCACCCAGGTGCTGCAATATCATTCAGTGATTTGAATAATCAGTAATGGTTTGTTTAGTACTGAGGACTTGGGCAGCTTAGGGTGTGATCTAACTGGGAAGACCCTCAATGTCTGGGGGCATTTTTGGCTGTCATAACTCGGGAGGTGCTGCAGGCAGCTAGCAGGTGGAAGGGCCAGGAGTGCTGCATAAAACACACAGGACAGCTCCCCTGCAGCAAAGACCTACCTGGGCCAAATGTCTATGGTCCTGAGGTGGAGAAACGCTATTCTAGGAAATCACATTGTTTCAATACCTACTTCATATTTTCAATCTAGTAAACATGATGGATCCCTTACTCAATTGATTGATAAGTCAGCTTTGGTTGCAAGATTATTTTTTTCCTTCCGAAAGCAGGAGGCCGGGGGGGGCATCAATTCTTTCCACTTTTTTATTTGACCTTTGTTTCTCCAACTCCCAGCTGTGGAGGTGATACTGGGGTTCAAATTCAGGTCCTTGCGCATGTCAGGCAAGCACTCCAACTGCTCTAGACCCAATTAATTTGGTATTTTTTTTTAAAGAGAGAGAGGGGACAAATCAGTTTTATCTAATTTTTCATACGACTTTTGTTGCTCCGACACTTCATTGTTTATGTGGTGCAGGGGTCCAAATCCCTGTCCTCGCTCATGCCAGGCAAGTGCCGGAACTGCTGAGGCACTACCTCAGCCCCTATTTTGACTTTCGATTGGAAAACTAATGACAGTGCTTTGTCCCACTAGCTTTCACAGTCAGTGGCTATTTGTACATGTAAATAATTTCTACCTATTATATTATAAGAAGACTAATTATGAAATCATAAATTATAGCTAAAGGATGATTAGTAGAGATTCAATTCACCACCTTACCTTATAATCAGTCTTGTGTATTAATAACATGTTGATTAGGTAAAGTATAACTTGGGATATGCAGAAGTGTTTTACAGATATGAAAACTAGAATTTTCTTAGTTCCAAAAGTATAATTTATGATTTCTTATATCTAGTCATTAACTTGTTTTCCTTCGCAAGAACTCAGAAATGGGATGGAAAGACTCCAAGGACTATCACGATGTGGTCCTTATCTATAGCAATTTTTATTTTCATAAATCTAATTTATTTTTTCTCTTTACCTATTATATGGGTACAAAATACCAATACATTCAGCATTTTTAAATCTTTCCCCCCTTTTCCCCAGAAGATTGGAAGTAGGTTTTACAGAGGTACTTGACATTTTAAGCTCTTCTTTGGTTGATGGATAAATGAGGAGGTCTTCATATTGCAGCCTCCACTGTGCTATCATTTCACAAGGAATTTCTGTACAAAAGGAGGCAGAAGTCTTTCAAAAGCACAGGAAGAAAATTAGAAAGTCACAAACTGATGTGTATTTTTTTCTTTACAGAGGTAAAGTAAAAAGAACAAGAACCAAATATAGATTCTGATAGAAAGCTTAAATTTCAGTCTTTTAATTCCTCAAAGTGCTTATATTATGACAGTACATGATGATATCCCAAGAAAAAAATATAATATATGCTTTTTTTTTCAGAACACATAATGCGTTTTTAATTCTCTTTTTAGAGGCCTCCAGTCTTAAAGTCACTTCTCATTTTCAACGTAGAATGGTATATAATTTTGGAAATGCATTCATTGATGTGTGTTTCTATTTTTTTGGTTACAGAAGCATCAACTGAGTTTTTATTAAAGGTAACAAAATTATCAAATCCATGCATCACCAAAACACTGGAGAATAAAATAATGGTGGAATGCCTGTTACCACCACCACAGCAGTCAGTCAGGAAGCGGGATGTGCTCTCCAAACACCCACTCCAAAGATGACAGAGCCTTTTCTCCCTGAAGCAACAGCAGCAGACTGGACATGGACTTCTGAGGCTGCTCCCGTGGCTTGCCTCATTGCTTTCAGCCACATTCGTTAAGTGACATCTTCTGAGATTCTGGTGTTACATGATGTACTGAGGATTCAGTGATACAAATGATTAGGAAGACAGAACTGTGCTCTGAAGGAGCTGTGAAGATAGAGGGAGATGAGTTACAAAAATCAGTCCCCATTTCTACAAGTGCTTCCTGAGAGTGGACAGGTGAGGCCGCATCCTGGGGTGGGGTGGGTTGGGAGGAGGTGTCTGAGGTTTCCTGAAAGATTTGACCTCTATGGGGAGCTATGAAGGAGCAGAAGAGCTGTGATGAGGGGAGGGGGATGAGAGGACCTGGTGGAGTGGGTTCTGTGACTACAGCTGGACCTGAGGGCTCATGGTTAGTGGAGGACGTCTCTATTGAAGCTGTAGGCTTGCTGGGGACAAATCCGGGAGGGCATCCACACCACATCACATTGGGGATTCTTCATTGAGGCCTCATTGCCACAGGAGTGACCTGCAGAAATTTGTGCTTCAGAAAGATGGCCAGACTCATCGTTTCATTAGCATGTCAGAGTGGCCCGGATGTTGCAGCGACTGGGTGAGGGATGACAGAAGCTTCACTTGAGTGTGGTAACAGATGGGGAAAATGGATAGACATGGGAGCTACCTTGAGGGGAGAATTTGGGAAACTTGGTGATTGGCTAAGTTTTGCTAGTTGGAAAGAGTAGGAAGAAAAGCTCCTAGACATAGGGTTCAACAACTGGATAGATGATTACTTTTTCCTAATGGAGGCAGCACAGAGAGGAGCACCTCTTAAGGAAAGATTCTGATTGTCTAGTTGGCAGTATACATCTTCACTTGTGTTACAGATGGACTGTCCAGTAGCAACTCAGTGAACAAATCTGATCTGTAGAAGGACATGAGTTGGGGAGGTTGATCTGAGGTGCAAGCATAATTAATGAAACAGTGAGCCCAGATGACTGAACTTGAACTGCTCCTGTGTGGTGGTGGGAGGAGGGAGGTGTTTGGAAGTTTGGGAAGCTTCCTATCTTTTTGTTGCAGTGTTTTTCAAGGAAAGATGAGATTTCTGAAGGTGCTTCAGTAGAATGAGCAGGAAAGGAAGCATAACTTTAGCCCAGAGTTAATTTAACTGACAGTTCTGTTTGTGTACTTGTGTTAATGTTTGAAATTAGCCAAAATAAAAGCAAGTTTTCCAGGTTTAAGGAAATGCAAAATTGCTGCTTACCAGTAAGTATCTCACAGGATAAAGGATTCCCAGGTTGCCAGTGTTCCCTCCAGGAACTGCCTGCTGTCACTCTAAGCTACACCTGTCTTTTAGGAACTTCCAGAAGGCATCCTAACTGGCTTCTATAGTGTTTGTTGAAGAAAACTCTCCGACTTTCCTTCATTTTAAGATATTCTATTCCTCTCCTTCCCTGAATCAGAAATAAAATCCTGGTCCTAGTCAACATTCTGACAGACATTCAAACACACACAGGGCATTAAAATGCAGTTTAAAAAAGAGAAAGAGAAGGGGAACAAATGTGAAATGCCTGTCTATATTAAGAACTAAAGGTTCATGCAGGGTGTAGCTGTTGAGTTTGGGGAAGCATGTTTGTAAACTTGAGTGATATTTTAAAAACGCATTTATTGATTGAGGTACTTTAGAGCAACCAGCTCTAGAGTTAAGGCTGACAACCGGTGCCTACCGCTGACGTGTGACAATGAGTATTCTGCTGCTGGCCTCTGAGGATGACGGTGATTTTCCTGAGGTCCGACCATGCACTTGAGGACACAGGTTCTCAAGCACAGAGCCTCTAGGATTCTATTTCTGCTCTCTCTGAATCCTTCGATGACAATCATGATAAATTGCATGCTTCTGTGTGGTGGTTTGTGAAGAAAACAAATTTTCACCAGGGACTGTAACACCACCTCCACACTGAGCTCTGGCAAAACCTTTAGCCATGTTTGCTGGTCTCTTCTTTCTCTTTTGTCTGTGTTAGAAACAAAAATAAAATCAACCAATCCCCCACAGACAAGCAAAAAGAGAGCCAACACATATGTGTAGGGGAACAAAAATCTTTTTCTAGCTAAGTTTAGGATTTCCACTATTTTTCACACATATCTATGTTAATACAAATATTTATCTCTCATGCACATGGGTGTATCTGTCTCTTGGGGCTTGGATCTCAGATGATCCCCAAGGGTCCATGTGGTAGTCCCCACCCTGTGGAGCTACCAGGATTTGGTGGGACCTTTGGTGGTGCAGCCTAGCTAAGGGAAGTTAAGTTACTGGGGAGGGCTCTTGGAGGGGATACGAGGACACTGCCCTTTCCTCTCAGCTCTCTGGCCTCTCATCTACCATGAGGTGAGCAGTCTTCTACCACAATGTGCTATGTCACCAGAGGCCCAGGTGAAGCACAGCCAAGTGGCCATGGAAAGAAACTTCTGAACCATGAGCCAAAGTAAAAATCTTCTTAAAAGTTGATTTTTTCTGGGCTGGAGCAGTGGCAAGGCAGTTATGGCACTAGCCCTGCATGTGTGAGTACACGGGTTCCAACCCCAGTACCACATACACAATGAAGTCTTGGAGCAATGGAAACAGCATGAAAAATTAAATAAAAATTTCTCTCTTTCTCTCTCTCTCTCTCTTACTGTCCCTTTCTCTTAAAAAAAAAAAAGTTGATTACTTCTGGGCTGGAGAGGTGGCTCCACATTTATGGCATTTGCCTGGGATGCATGAGAACCCAAGTTCAAACTCTAGCACCAATACACAATAAAGCTCGGAGCAATGAAAGCCAAATGAAAAAAACTAACTAAAATTGATTCTCTCTTTCTCTCTGTCTCTCTCTCTCTCACTGTCCCTCTCTCTTAAAAAAAAAGTTGGTTACTTCAGGTATTTTATTGCAATGACAGCAAACTGACTAACACACTATCCATCTATCTTTGATCAATTTTTTTTATTATTCATTTTTATAATGGAAAAGAGGGTAGAAATAAATAGATAGGAATTTGAAAATAATAAATGGGATAAATTTTGGAATTTAGGACAGTTGATGGTTAAAAAAATAAAAACAAGATGCCAGCCTTCTTTTTGGAAATGGCTAACTATATACACAGGAGTCTTTTTTGTAGATAGATCATTGTTGCTAGCACATTGGTAAGGTTAGTTTTTTAATCAAAAGAGTTAATTTACTTCATTATTTGAAGATGAGGGCATTTTGGCATAAATTAGATCAGCCCCCCATTTGTAAATTAAGCCTACTCTTTGGCCAAAATGAAAAAAAAATTGGTCATCCTACAGAAGAAGTTGAATGACCTTCCAAATTTCATTATTAGACTTGCTGCTTTCAATCATTTCAACTGTGTGGCATTCTTTTCTTCCTTCTCCACAGAATCAGCTCAAGACTTGAGTGATTACTCCTGAGAGCTCTCTCTACATTTCTGGAGTGAATGTCAGAGAGCTCAGGAGTCAGTGGAAAATCTCAGGATGTGTAAGATCCGGCTTCCCTGTAGCTACCTTGCTATTTCATATACTGAGGATCTCCCAGCCTGCCAGCCCCTCAGGGTCTCTGATGGGCCAACTCAACTACCCTGTGTGCCTTTAGAAGCAGGATCACAAATGTCATCTCTGCTTCCTGACCCCTGCTTGTTCATCCACTGAGACACTTACTCTTCCAGTGGAATTGATTTGTCTTTACTGTACTTTATGAGCACTGTGGAGCTTGTAAAGAAATAAAATATTTGGGTCTTTCTCTCCAGAAATTAAAAATCTCCTTCTTTCTATCATGTGTTCTCATGCTGGATCCTAGTCTGTTCTATCTTAAGAGACCAGCTGACTCCAAGTCACATAATACCTGGACTATGGTCTCTCTGTATCACAGTAAGTTTCAATGATTAAATGATTGACAATTTTAAATATTGGAAAATATGATGAAGAGGTGGAAAGGGAAAGGAAAGAAAATCACTAGAAAGAAAATTACAGAAAACAGGTTTTCTGAAAGTAAGGTGAGTGTTACGGACTGAACGGGGTCTGCTGGAAGATGCATATGTTGAAATCCTCATCCTCAGTGCCTTAGAACATGGCCATGTATGGAGACAGGATCTTGAAAGAGATAATTAAGTTAAAATGAAGTTGTCAGCATCTGTCCTAATCCAAGAGGACATGTGTCCCTACAAGGACTCTGGACACAGACCCTCATGGAAGGGGAAGGAAGATGCTGGGACAAGAAGATGACCACAGAGAAGTGAAGAGGAGGAACCATGCCAACACCCTGGCCTCAGATTTCTGGCCTCCGGAGGTTGGGAGAATCCCTCTCTCTTGATTAAGCCCTCTGTGGACTCTTACATCAGCCCCAGCCAATTAATATAGTATGAACTTGGAATTCAGTAAAAAGCATACTGAGCAAACAATGTATGTATACATATCATTATAACAAATATGTGGTAGAATTAATTTATCTGGACTATAAACTGGTTCACATTAATTTTTTCAGAGAAGTAAAATTACATATTAGGTGCCTGAAGAGTGTGTGCTTGCACCCACACAAACACACACACACACACACACATGCACACACTCACTCACACACACACATGTGGAATTTGAAGGCAAGTGGAGATGACTTTTATGATTGGTAATAGGGATTTAAAAATAGGAAAATCGCAATAATTATAGTGATAATAATGACAATAGCAGCAGCATATATTGAGTGCCTTCGCTGTGCCAGATGGGGCACACAGCATCATAACGTCTGTGTATCTCTTTATTAGAGACTTTTATTTTTGCTGTAGTCAGGGACCTGAAGCTCAGAGAAGCTAAGTCTTTCGTTTGCTGTTCTGACAGCTGGAACTTTTAACATAAACTTGTCTAAATTCTAACCTAAAGTTCTCTTGCCCAAAGGAACATAGCATAGGCACTTGTTGTTCTTGTGAGGTGTGGCAGGTACTTTCAAAGGACTACCAGCCTCAAGAAAGGTCATCTCTGGTCCCCAGGGCTCATTGATTCTCCCTGGTGAACACTGGGTTGTGTTGTCTATGAAGCACACTGAAATCCACCGTGGCCTATCAGCCTGAGAGCTTCCCTGGGAGATCTTTGAGTACTTAAGCCATACATTACTGTGGCCTAAATACTCTCAGTGTTTCAGATTGCTAGGAAGTTACCTTTCTCTCTCTGAAACCTCACCCAGTCACTTGGAGAGGATCCCACAATAGACCTGTCCTTTAGGGAACAGTTCTGAAGCACTAGAAAGGCATTGTTACGGAGGTCTTTCCAAGGTCACAGCCAAATATATGACATAGGCAGGAGGGCCAAATACCAATTTGCATAAAAATATGCCTTGAATTTGCATTTAAATGCATTTCAATCTGCATAAAAGTCTATTATGCTTTTAGAGTGTAAATTTTATAATTGTTCTTCTTTTAAAGCTGTCATTTGTTTCTTGTGCCTTGCCACTCCCCCTCATCCTCATCCTCTTTCAGTCTTTCCCATGATTTCTGCCTTCACCTCCCTTCTTGACCCAACCAAGAGGTACTGGAGGTGCTGGCCCCTTTCCGTGAAGGGCTCACAAGGAAGAACCATCTTTTCCTTTTTTATCATCAGAAAATCCGCTACACACTTTTCTGCCCTCTTCCCATGTAATCCTCAGCAATCACCAAGCCCACTACGGTCAAAGAGAAATTGCACCAGACAGGGTTAAAAAGGCAAGGACAACTTTATTCAAGATTATCACAAAAAGGGAGTAAGGTTGAGCTCAAGTCCCTTGAAAGCAAAGGTGGGTGAGTTTTCAGGTCTGGGTTGAGGTGGTGTGAAAGTGCTGGGGGACATTTGGGAGGGCTATCCATCTGCTTGTTAGGAACCTACCCTCCCACAAGGACTGGTAGAGGAACTCTGTCATTTCCTGATGACTGCAATTCTAAAGGATGGCCCCAGATTTTTGAGAAAGACATTACTGGGTTGTAATAGTGGCAAGGACCTGGGAGACACTTTAAGTTTCAAAGAGGCAGATTTTCTAATGTAAGGTTCAGTTTTTCTGTGAAAAGGTAGGTCAGGACTCTAAGTTAGGAGGAAACTTGACTCAGGCTTAGTTAACTGAAAGAAAGTAAAGGTGGTCAGTCACTGGGGCCCGAAATACAGTCAATTAATAATTATATATGCAGATGCCCAACCTCTTCCCCATATCTCGACTTGGTGCCCCTTCCCTTTAGCATGTCGATTATGTAGAACTTTCTTGATTTATTTTTATTAGTGTGGAGGAAGGTAAAAAAGTCACAACTCGAAGCTAACATGTGCAACTTGTGGATCTCAGATTAAGTAGCTGCATTTCAACACAATGTTGATGTAAGGTTACTTGGTAAGATTCCCCCGGCTGTCAATCAACTGCAATCAAGACAGCTTCTTCACTTGACAAGTTTAAGAAGGGTGTTGTTTCTCTTTTATTTCTTATTTCCTCCACAGAAGAACTTTAATGATGTTTACAATGATGTCAGCCAGATGGAGCCACTGTTGTGTAGAACGCGATGATTTTGAGGCTTTCACACATGTCATCCTTGGAAGCAGGGTATCATTTCACTCACACAGTGTCACAAGGCGAAGTGAGGTGCCATGGAATACAATGATTTATGTAGGAAATGTCTGCCATGAGCTAATCAGCCTTCTTCCACCATACCTGTCCGCCTCGGTGTTTTTGGCTTCTAGCAATCCACCATGGACTGAATCCTGTGAGATAGTAGCCAAAGTAAGTCTTCCCTCCTCTAAGATGTTTTGTTGAGTATTTTGGTCGCAGTGATGAAAAGCTGACTATCACACCCAACAACTTTGGGTGGAGTGAGGTATTTTATATCTTAGCTCTGTCATTTCCTAGTTCTAGCAGGTCGGTGAGTAACTCAACTCAACTTTTTTGTGGCTGATTTTCATTATCTATTTAAGATAGAAAATAGAGTCATAGCATGGTTGGGAGAATTTGTGAACAAAATAATCTAAGTGCAGCCTGGACACGCAGGAGCCACTTGAAAAGATTAGCACATATGATCTAGTGGCTGCATCTACAGTCTGCCTGATTCTAATGCCATGATGTCATTAATGCTATTGGAACCTCGTCTGTCACCTGGAATCTTTGAATTAAAATTTCTCTGTTAAACATAGAATTTCAAAGCAGAAAGGGATAAATGATGGTGACAGTTCCTTTTTTGCCTGACTCTATTTTCCAGGTAGATTTTATTTCTCTTAATACAAAATTCTTGCAGCATCTAATCTTTTATACCTGTTCTCCAGGTATTACAACAATGTCCACTCTACCCAAAATGAGTTGATTGTTCTTTGGCCTATGATGTTCTTAAGAGAAGGGAAACATAAGCATGGTTTCTTTGACCTAATTCATTGGTCTCTTTCTAAATTTCCCTTAAGTAGTACTTTAGATTTATCTTTTCTTATATAATCATACGTTCACAGTTATAGTGTTTACATTTATTTGCTCTATCTTAGAAAAAATGTCAAAGAGTTTGCAATGTAAGTAAGGAATAGTCCATCCCATGCCAGTGTAACATGGAGTGCGGGTGTCAGGTGTGTTCTTTGCCTTATGAATTTGAAGAATGAACTCTGTGGACACAAGGATAAGGGCAAAGCAACAGGGTTTACTACACTAATAGAAAGAAAACAGAGCTCCAAAGGGAGGGTACCAAGAGAGGGAAGCCCCTGGTGTTTGCTGTCTAGGGGTTTATATGGATCTACAGGTTTAAGGAAGTCAGCCACCTGCCCAACCCTGGGTGAGACATTCAGTGTCCACGAGGTATTCATGCAGCCTTTAGTCCAGTCAAAACATTGATCAGGCATTTTTCCTTCTTTGGAGAGTCCATGGACTCCAGTCACGTATGGCCCGAATTCCTATGGAATCCAGGTCATGTAGGTCCTGATTTTAAAATAGCCTTTCTTCTTTGAAAGTTTCACAGCAAAATCAGCAGCTGCTATGTGTACTGTGCTGCCTGGGAAGTCACCCAGGGGGCCAGTTTCCCTACTTGCCCAGCCTTACCTCTTCCTCTTGACTTCCCCAGGGCCTCTACTGACTCCTTAGGATTTCTTGGTTCTCAACTTGTAGGACATTCTCTTCTGCTCATTCGCCTCCTATCTTTGTCATTAGTAGTACTTCTCCTTCATAGAGAAGATATAATTATTTCTTTATCTTTGTCCACCAATTATCTATTGTCTTTAATATCATACTAATACTTTATAATAATACTATTATTATACTAATACTTCATTATTATACTGTACTAAGCTGGTATCCTCAACACATCTGATGATCAAAACTTGATTATAGTTCATAGACAATTTGAAGAGTATATCAATTCTATTATGTCCCCAAATAAATAAATGTATGTTTCTTTTAGATGGTGATTTTTTGGGGGGAACAATTATATGATTAACACATGTGCTTATCTGGAAAATAGGCAGTCTGAACTATCCAAAAGAAAACAGGACACCTCAGTTGCTGGAACACTTCCGAAATTGTCTGTTTGTGTTTGAATATGTGATACTGTTAATTTCTTTTGGTGAAACTAATCACAACCTTAAGAGGTTATCAGAGGCTAAATGCCATCACTGGGCATTGTGCTGGTTCTTCGAGCATTGTTCCAAGAGATAATGATCTGAGGGATAATGCCCCTGTTGTGTTCCTCCTAGCTGTTCCTCCTGGAGGAACAGCTGCCATTGCTACACTGGAAGCTCTGTACCTGGCTAACTTGTGATGGAGTCTGAAAATGCGTTTTTGTTGTTGGGTTTCCTCCCCTGCATGGTGAAAGCAGGTTCAGAATTAAAACAGGAAAAATGCGGTGCTATTCAGTTGACAATATGAACCTCTAGGAGAAATCCGAGGAACGCAATTGCATGAAATGTGCATCCCCTTGAATATTTCCCTTTATCCTAGTTCTAAGAACCACTCATGATATGCTTATTTGAACACTCCTGTCTTACATGAAAAAAAGGAAATGAAAAATCTTCAAGAACAAATGCAGACGACTGAGCCCAGTCTGTCCCATCGTCAGATGTAAGATGAAGTTAGAAATTTCTGCTCCTTTTTGTGAATGGTGATTTCTCAGCAAGAATTTTTCTTCTCTCCGATCCCTCTGTGACCAAAGCCAAACTTGGAAGGCTGTGGGACTTGATTAACAGTGCAGACCAAAAAAAAAAAAAAAAAAAAAAAGCCCTTCCTTGCATGGAGTCTATTGTTAGTGCAGAGATGAAACGGGCAACTTTGGCCTCATTAGCATCACGCTCCACCAGTTGACTCTGGGAGGAATTAATATTCAGCATGAAGCGATGTCTCTCAATGATCAAAAAGAGACGAATGGACTTAAAGCAAAGTGTCTTTTTAGTTTTTCATGTGACTTTCGTTGCTCTGCCTCTTCGCTATGCGTGTGGTGCTGGGGTTCAAAGCCTCATCCCTGTGCATGCCAGACAAGTGCCCTAACCACTGAGCCACTGCTCCAGTCCTCAAAGTCCTTTTTTAAACCTGAGTAATACTGTAGCCAAAGATTCTTCCAATTTCTTGTACCATAAATCATAAAATGGTACTAACATCTCAACAGATGTCAGATCTACAACTTCAGGGACATTAAGTCATGGTCTGCAGTTATCTTACTATGATGCTTTCTTTTAAATTATCATTATTTTGAGAAAACTAGATATTTTTCCAGAGTTGAATGTGCTTTAAACCTTTTGTTTAGCTATAGCTGAAACAAATATTTCAATCTTCCCTTTATGGAGACTACTTTTACAGAGCAGAATCTCCAATGGATTCTTGTCATAAAAGGAAAAAATGTCCTAAATCCAATAAATGTCGACTTTGCTCAGGATTTCTTCTGGGTCATTGTAATCCTCCCCCTCTCCCCTCCACCCTTCACCCCTCCCTCCCCCTCCCCCACCCCTCCTCCTTCTTTTCTCTTCTAGATTTTCAGCCTTAAAACAACACTCTAAAACATAGCTTGGGAATCCTTTCTCAAGTCCAATCTTTTAACCACTCTCTGGCAAAGTTTTCAATTTGCATAAATCCTTCATTTCAACAAATTGCAGAGTATCTCCTATCATTTTTTCAAGTGGCCTTCCCCTTTGACATTTCTGTTTCCACTGGTGCAGCACAGCTTCCTTTGCCCAGCCCCGCTAGTTTTCGAGCTGGGTGGTGATTGCTTGTCAGCCTCTTTCACTGGGCTCTATGCCCCTTAAATGCTGGAATTGTCATCTTTGATTCTCCATTGCCTGCTGCAGCTTTTGGCTCACTGTAGTTGTTGAATAAACATTTTTGGAATAAATGAAATATATATTTTAACCTTTTTGCTTTGGTACTCTTTTTTATGATTACAGAAATTGAATACACGATCAAAGGATTTGAATGAAAAATCAGAAGTTATAAAAATGTACTGAATGAGAAGTCTCTCATTCCCATCCCCATCTGCACAGCCCTTCCCTCCACTCCCAAGTGGATATCCACGGTCATTAGTTTCTTATGTTCCCTTCTGGAGTTTCATTTGCCATGTACAAATATATCCGCACATAGCTTCTTCTTTTCTTGTATATACTTACACGAGACATGTGTATTGCATCACACATGTGATTCTGTGTCCCACTGTCTTTCATGTTTGGGAAAGAGCCATTTCCACACTGGAATGCAGTTCTTTTATTCCTCTTCTTTATGCTGTATCCCATGGCATTGGTGCCCATTTTTTAACCATTTGAGTTGCTGTGGATAGTTACAAAGATTACCACAGTGAATACCATTATATCCCTTCACATTTGTGCATGCAAATTCGCAGTGATGACATTAGCCAACTGTCCCCCCAAGATGGCACTATTCACCCCAGCAACGTGTGGGAGTGGCTTATAGCTTCGTGACAAGTTCAGTTACCAAAATGCACACTTTTCTCCTTAGCATGGAGAAAATTGTACTTGAATAAAATTGTATAACGATTTTACTTATTATACATCAGGCTGAGTACCATTTATGCATCTAAGGATTATTTGTATTTTCTTTCTTGTAAATGGTGTTTTCCTATCATTCCTACAGAACTTTGGGTTGGTTTCATATTAACTAAATTAACCATTTTTTAAATGTTGTTATTTTGGGGACTAAGGATTGAACTTAGAGACACATTACCACTCTAGCCCTTTTTGTTTTTCTATTTTGAGTTGGGACATGGTCTCCCTAAGCTGTAAAGCCTGGCCTTGAACTTTTGATTCTCGTGCCTCAACCTCCCAAGTTGCCCATCTTGACCCTTGTGGTAAATTTGGGAACCCCCTTCTGTGCTTTTCCTAATTACATGTCAGTGACAGTTAGGTAGTATCTCCTGTCAATCAGACTTTTCTTAGGGTGAACTTTCACAGGAAGAAACTTTTGATTTTTACATAAATTTGATATACTCCTCATTTGAGTTTTGAGTCTTAGATAAAAACTTTTCCTGCTTCAATATTATGAAAGGTACAGTCATATTTTCTTCTGGTAACACCATGGCTTAATAGTTTCACATATACATTTTTTAATCACTGGAAATGTATCATGATGCATAATGTATAGCATAAGTTCAATTTCACATCTGTTTCAAATTTCTACACAGTTTTTCTGACCACTTTTTGAATGACCTCTTTTTGCCCACAGATTTCATAACATAGAAGCAAGTACTACCTAATACTGAGTTCCTTTTTAAAATTGGGATGGAATTTTCCAGGATTTCCAAACTCTGATATATATTTTGATGGCCTATTTATGCACCGATGCTATATTATTACTATTAATACCTGATAATATATTATAAAACCTAGTAACACTAGTAGTTGTCATTGCTCTTCTCTTTCAAAAATTTCTTCACCACTTTTGTGTATTTCATGTCAATGTTATAATCACTGGGCTAGTTTGAAATAATGTAATTTTGGCTTTTTATAAGGTCCAATAAGCAAATAAACATATGGGGAATTAATTACTTGTATGTTGTTGAGTCTTTCTCTCCAAGAACATGATATATCTTTCCTTTGGATATAATCTTAAATAATTTTTTCCAATACTTTTTTAATGTTGTTTACATATATATCTTACACAAGTTTTTATTAAAGTTTTTCTAGGTATTTTTTAAAATATTGGACCTTCACTTTCATTATATCTTCTAATAAGTTATTGTTTGTATGCACAAAACCAAGTCATTTCTTTCAATCTTTTTTATTTCTTCAATTCTTTCGGACTTTCATAAGGTTTACAGTTAGTTTACTATTCTTTGATGCTTTCACGTATACATCAAATCAGCTAAAATTGGTAATTTTATTTCTTTCCTTCAGATTTTCATAAAATTATAATTCTTTGCATTTTATTTTATTTTGCTTTTGCCTGGTTCCTCATATGCAACATTAAGTAAAGACCACTAGCATAGCTATGCCAGTCTTAGTGGGACTCCTGACTTAGTGGAATTGTTCCGTTTTATGATTCAGTTTCCTTTTTTTGTTAGATTTCTCTTTCTCTTTGTGTGTATTTACATGCGTATGTATAATGATGTGTGTATATATATATATGAATGCACTTTTAGCATCTACACAGTTCAACAGTTCAACCAATAATTTTGTCAATGTGGGTCCTTACAGAAGGAGGAGGATTAGACAAGCAAGAGATCGAATGGCAGAGATGTTGGAGGAGAATACGGTGCAGTGAGGAGGGGAAGGTGGGAGAGGCCTCAGGCTGCGTTCCAGGCCTGACACCTGTTCAGTGAGAGAGGAAGGCAGGTTGAACTGGCAGGAAGAGTGGGAGACTTTGGTGCTGCCCTTGAAAAGTTCAGTCAGTTTCTCATCGTGTAGCTTGGCAAACCCAGAGGCCTGGGCCTCCAGTAGTGCCCTGGCAGTGCTCACCCAGTGACTGGGAAGCGTGGTCTCAGTGCATACACTGGAGGACCCAAGGAGGTGCTCCCTGGGCTGCCAATCAGCTGGGCTCTGCACAATCTCTTGGAGCATTTCCAAACATCCCACTCTATCACGTGTTCAGTTACCTACTGGGTTCTGTTTACTGTTGTGTAGAATATTAGCGTCTCTGTTCTTGGCAAGTGCTGGATGGAGCTCCAGAGCCTGCAGGCCCTGCATAGCCCTCAGGTTACTTTCTGAGGGACTTGGGGGTGAGTACGTCCCCATCCCATGAATGCATCTGAACTTGTGCATCTGAACATATTGGCTTTAGGGGAGTTACTTATTATGGCTTATGTAGTATAGAAAAGGAGAAAAAATACAATGGTTTTTGAGCTGGGTAGTAGTAGAAACATGGATCCTTTAAAACCTGAGAAGCAGTTTGTGACAGAATCCACACATTTCTGGAATCCGATAAACTGAAGTTCAAACCTCATCACTACCATGGATTATTTAACATGCCAAGTCCAGGGTACTGTTCTTTGGATACATGGGAAGGATATTTCCCAGCAACCCCTGCAGCAGGTACAATCATACAACTCAGTTCTTTCCAGTAGAATGGGAGGTGAGGTTTGTGCACTGTCTCCAGGGAGGCACAAAAGCTTTAGAATGAGATTTTCCCTGTTCTCCACTGGACTCCAGTGAGAACAAGGAGTAGGGAATGGGAAAGCCAGAACATGGAGGGAGAGGTCCCTAAATGAAGCCCTGTGTGATAGCGGCCTTTCTACCATGGAAACCATCCCGACTTCTTAAAAGAAACAAGCACAGATGTATTCGAGCCATTCACTTAATTATTGAGTCTCTTGTTATTTAGAATACTAGCACATAACCTAATGAGAATTCCATGCAAATGCATAAGGACTATTTAATTCACCGTAGATGCTCCAAAAATATTAATTCTTGCCCTTGTTGTTGGCATAGCCATAAGATATTAAAAAATTCATATGTCATAACATAAATTCAGGCTATTTTCAAGTTTCATATAAATCACAATCAAATTCTTGCTGATTTTTTATTTTATTGCAGATTATGTCTAGAGAATAGTACCAGTATAGAAGTCATGGGACTGTAGAATTCAGATGTGTGAATACGGCATTACTTACTCATGTATATTACATGTAAAAGAAACTCTCATTCCACATGTTATAGACAATCATATAGCAAATATTTGGAAATAATGTTTTGTCTGTTTTAGAGTGAGTTCTGGAGAAAGGTATGACATGGTAGTTTTGGCACTAGACAACATATGTAAAGTAACAGAGTCAGCAAAATTCAGAGCAATACTTTTGATATGTGTTGTTGACTGTTTTAGAAATATTTTTTATCTTATATGACAATGGCAAAACACGTGTAATAATTGCACATCTTAATTGTTATGAGGAGAGGCCGAAGATTTCCAAATCTTCCGCCATCATGCTAACTCTGACTCTGACTCTAATCTTATCTCAAGCTCTCTCTCTCTCTCTGTATGGATCTAGGACTTGTACACAAGATAAGAGAATTTTTGGAATTTTTGGCAGGGCTGGCAGGAAGCACTTTATTTTAGTAAGCTCATTTTAGTTTACCACGAGTACTGTGAATTAGGTATTGTCCATCATTTATAGATGATGTGGCTGAGTTTCAGTGAAGTTAAATAACATATATAGCCAATGGACCCAAGAATAAAAAGTAAACGTGGATTTGGTTACAAATCTGCCTATTTCCAAACCCTTGTTCCCTCTAGCAGACAAGACTGATTTACCTGGAACTATGTGAGTATCTTTGAGTATATTTATTCAAACAATGAAAGTTCACCTTTGGAAACCTGGTCCTTTGGTGTGGCAACCTTTCTAACACCCAGTCTTGCCTTGGCCCATGTCATTACACCTGTCTCATGATGTGACCTGGGTGGTGCAATCACCCAGGGGTGTCAAAGCACACTTGCCTGCCTTTCCAGGGGAACATCGTAGATGTCCGGATATTTCTGGCTCATTTGTCTCAGTTCACACATGTTCTGTTTTTAGCAGAGGCACGGAAGGTTCTGCATTCCCAAAGCAGCATTTTCAGTCCTCATTCACTACTTCCACAGAAGTACTCATCTGGCTAGACAAAAAGAAATTACAAATTTTTAAGTTAAAGCACCTAAATTGATTTGTGTTGCAACCATTTATTAACTGTAGGATTTTTATGAAGTTTAATTTTTCTTAAGTGATATGGTTTGGATAAACGGTATCCCCACAAAAGCTCAATATGTCAGACAATGCAAGAAGGCTAAGAGGTAAAGTGATTGGGTTATGAGAGCCTGACACTATCAGGGGTCAACTGGTAACTGCAGGCTGGTGGGGTATGGCTGGAGGACGTGGGTCACTGGGGGGGTGCCAATGGGATATATATTTTGCATTTGGAGTGGAGTCTCTCTCTCCCTCTGCTTCTTGGGGCCATTTTCTTCCATCATACTCTTCCACCATGATGTTCAGCCTCAAGTTGTGCCCCAAGGAGTGGAGCCGGCCTTCTTTGTGTTAAGACCTCTGAAACCCTGAACATCCCAAATAAACGTTTCCTCCTAAAATTGTTCTTGTAGGACCTGTTAGTCACAGCAGTGAAAAGTTGACTAAATCATTGTTTCCACATAGAATAGATATGGAGATTAATACCCATCTCATTGGATTATTGTGTCTGCTTAATGAGATTCATGAAACGATGCTCTGAAATCTAAAATTTGCTATGCAAATATTAATCAGCTTATTTCCAGTTAAAAAGAAATATCTTAATGCTCAAGTTCTTCAAATACTCTGAAAAATAGCTCACACCCTTCATGCCTGGGTGTTTGCCCAGGTGTTTTGCACCTGGTCAACTTACAGCACAGCTTACTTCCACGGCTTGTCTTGACTGGATGGAAGGGGTATTATCACTGTTAGGAGTGACCCTGAGTGATTGTGCATGTCTGTGTGTGCTGTGCGGAGTGGAAAGTGGATCCTCAGGCTCCACTTTTATCTGTGTTTGTAATTGGCTGGTGCTTTTTGCCTCTCTTTTAACGTGATAAATAGCGCTCTTATTCCTATTTTATTTTGGCTAGTTTTCTAATCTTTCCTCCACTATTTCTCCTCTCTGCAATTCGGGGATCGTATTGATCCATGTGTCCTTTCCAGCTCCGAAACTTTGATCCCATTGCTATCTGTTGAACTGCCTCCAAGTTTTCTGTGTGCCTTTGAAGTTTATGGTCACAGTTCACTGAATCAAATCACAGAAGTGATGAAGGCTGACCCACCATCATATACTATTTTCAAAGGGTTGATCATGGATGTTTCATAAAGAAAGCTAAAGTTAAATTCTATATTGAAGTTAAATGACAGTCTTTATTTAAAATTTTAAAACTGCTCCAAAAATCAATAATCATCTGGCAATCTTAATAATGGATCTTTGGGGCATGCAGAAAATCATTATGAAATCTCTTTTTAAAACTTACAACATGAAATGTTAAGAAAGCGATCTATGGGACACTTTTTGAACACAATGCAGAGTGAGTAATGTTATGGTCAAATGAACATGTTTATGGCCATTCTTATATCCAGATGGATTTAAC
The DNA here is from genome assembly GCA_004027875.1 of Aplodontia rufa. Taxonomy (NCBI): domain Eukaryota; kingdom Metazoa; phylum Chordata; class Mammalia; order Rodentia; family Aplodontiidae; genus Aplodontia; species Aplodontia rufa. The sequence goes on along the minus strand of PVKS010015429.1, from coordinate 20,031 downwards.
TATATTCTGAAGATAAATTTCAAACTATGGGATTATAAAACTGCAGCTGGTCAGGGTTTGGCTGAAGTGTGTGTATGTGTGGTGTGTGTGTGGATGTGAGTGTACATATAAAGACATACATATTAGAGACAAATGTTTTTAATTTCATTTTCTACACAACATGAAAAAAATGTCCATAAAGGCAACTTCCTAGGCAATGTTTTGCCCATTAGACTGTGGTTTGGGTTGCCTTCTGACTTTTGAAGACTTCAGGTGGGAACAGCCCCTTCCTGCAGAAGCTCTATTTCAGACAGAAAAGGGCCCTCTAGCCAGCATTAGGATGTAAAGGGTGGCTCATCAGTCTCTTTATGCTGGCACTCCTGCAGTGACAGCTTCTGTCAAACTAAAATCACTGCTCAGAGAGCCACTTGTTTTGATGCCAATGCATCCTCTGGAGTGGTGAATCTGAGGGCACGAGCTGCTTGTTTGTGTGCCAACATGGGGAAACCTTAATATTAATGTCCCAAAGACTGAATGCAATCCACATTGGCATCCTGGCCATCCAACAACTGAGATAGAGAAAACACAATGCGTGGAAGCCTTTCTAGAATTGTTTCTAATCATTACCCTTGATGAGGGGGATAATGCAAGCTCAAAAAATTATATGCTAAGTTACATAAGCATAGTTTGACAGTAATTCCTGGAATCATTTTGCTTATGCAAAAAGTGTAATGAATTTTGTTCCAAATCTAAGGACATTGAACTAAACCAAATTTCAGCTGTGAGTGTGTGTGTGTGTGTGTTTTACATTTTGGATTGTAATTAGGAAAACAGAAGTTTTACATTCAAAATTGTCAATACCATGGATTTTTTTTATTGAAAATATGGTTCTAATGAATTTTTAAATAATAATAACATTAATTATTTTAGAGTATTAAAACATCCTCTTTTTTCAATTAAATTATGAAAACATAAAGGAAAAGCAATCCCTGGGGGAAACAAAATTATCTGGCCAAATTCAAAGTATGCATGCAAAAGATGTTTAAAATCACTGGAACTAGGCTTGTTGTGAATGGGGCATTCTTCCCATTCAGAGTTCAAGTTCACAACTGAATGCTGTAAATAGGATCTGACTAGGTCCCAAATTGTGAATTTTAGGTTATTAGACCTTACAAAAAGATAATTGAAGAGGTTACTAGGGCTAGTTGGCCAGAGCATGGTCCCCTCCGCCTCTTCAGAAGAGCACAAATACATGGTTTTCATACTGCTCTTTCTGATAAATATGGTGAAGATCTATATGAAAACGTAATTGTCATTACCTTCTTTTCTGGAAGAGTTGAGGAATTATGAATCCACTATTTTTATGAGAATTGGATTCACAGACAGGAGCTGCTGTCCAGTGGCCACACGTCCTCCGTACCATCCAGGGTACCTTCCTCCTTCAAGGGCATTGTCTCTGCTCTTGTGGTTTAGATGTGGGGTATCCCCCAAAAGCTCGTGTGTGAGACAGTGCAAGAGGGTTTAGAGGTGAAATGATTGGCTTAAGAGAGTCTTCACCTAATCAGTGTGCTAATCTTCTAATAGGGATTAGCTGGTTGGTAATCATAGGCAGGTAGGGTGTGGCTGGAGGAGGAGGGTCTTCAGGGCATATGCTTTGTTCTTGGTGAGCAGAGGCTGTCTCTGTGTCCTGGTGACCATTTCCTGAGCAGCTTTCCTCCACCGTGTCCTTCTGTCATGACATCCTGTCTCAATTCAGGCACAGAGCAATGGAGTTTGCCATCTGTGGAGTGAGACCTCTGACGCTGTGGGTCCCCAGGAAACTTTTTCTCCTCTTTTGGTCAGTTACAGAAAAGCTGACTAAAACACCTGTGTGGTCAATCATTCATCTGAATGGGCTTTGACTTTTAATTATGGTTAGGAAGGTTTTTGTTCATTGAGTATTTTATCCATTCTAAGCAATTATTTATATAGTTTTTGTTCCACCTGGGAGAGAATTTCGAGGAGTTCAAGAGCTTTTTTTCCTAATCACCCATAATAGTGATGTCTCCAAGCATGGACACAACAAATTTTAATACTTCCTGTAGCAATTGCCACTTTCGACAGCTTCCTATTATAACAGCTTGCCATTTTTAAAGATTGCCATGTTGTACACTCATCTCCTGAGCTATTTTGGGATCCTTCGAACCTGTATGAGGTTTCTAATCTCACTTGTAGACCATAATATGTGCTGAGTGTTCACATTGCTAATGAATCCACGAGAAGACTAAATTATGGATAATACACATTCCAAAACCTGGGGTGGTATATATTATAAACTCACCTGATTGTCTTTTTCATTTTGATTACTAGAAAATCAGTCATTTCCTGACAGTTAATCAGGAGCCACAGAGATTCCCATCTGAGTTCCCGTTATATTGCTTATTCCACTTAATTTTTGATTTACAAAAATTTATTATACCATAACAATTTTAGATTTGATTACTGGTGAAGTTAACAAACACATTTTTAGTCACATACTTTTTCATCCTAAATAAGCTGTTAGGTATTGGTTGGTTAAAATGTTATTTCATTAATTAAAAGCATTATACATTCACATAGCCATCAATTTCTACCACTCAAGAGTTTTGCATGTAAATTTCATTAAACAACTATGTGTGTTAACTATTATATCAGAGATATAGAAATTTCCCTCCTTCATAATCATGGAGGCATCAGCATTTGCCTCAGGAAAGCAGTGTTGAATGTTAGATTTCTAGAATGATTCAGATCACCAGATATTTACCTATCGTTGATTTTAAGGCCTCTTTATTATTTTTTCACTTCTAATTCTCTGATTAATTTCTTCCCAGTTCCTTCTCCTAAATTTATTTCTGATGACCTCCTTCCCGAATTTGTTTCATGTGATAATATATGCATAACACAAAAGTTACCATCTTAACCAGTTCAATGGTATTAAATACATTTATCATCACCCTACCATCCATCTGCAGAACTCTTTCTGTCTGGTAAAACTAAAACTGTGGACCCATTAAACAACTCTCATTCCACCTTCCTCCAGGCCCTTGCAACCACCACTCTGCTTTCTGTCTCTGTTTTCAATATTCTAAAGACCTTATATAAGTGCAATCATACTGCATTTATCCTTTGCTGATTAGATTATTTCACTTAGTAAAATGTCCTCAATGCTCCCTCACTCATGTTAGACCTCTTATCATTTTTTTTGTTCTAAGACTAAATCATATTGTATTGTATGTGTATTCCATGTTTTGCTTACCCACTTACTGTGAGAGGATCCTTGGGTGGCCTCTACACATTAGCTATTGTGAATAATATTGCTATGAATACATACTAATGTAATTTTTGAGACAGTCCTTTCCATCCTTTTGGGTATACAGCCAGAGCTGGAATCCATGGACATGGAAATTCTATGTTTAGTTTTACGAGGACTCACCATGCTGCTTTCCACAGCAACTGCACCATTTCATTTCCGCCAGCCGTGAACAAGTCTCCCATCATGTAATATTCTCACTAATATCACTCTTTAAAAAATAGTACCTATCCAAGCCGGGTGTGTGGAACATACCTATAATCCTGGTGACTTGGGAGGCTGAGGCAGGAGAATCACAAGTTAGAAGCTACCAGCTGCAACTTAGAGACACTGTGTCTCAGAATGAAAAATAAAAAGGATGGGGATATACCTCAGTAGTAAAGAGGCTCTGGGTTCAATCCCCTGTACCAAAAGGGGTAGGGGGGACATACCCTAAAGGCTTGAATTGACATATCACTATAGTTTTTATCTGAATTTCATTAGTAATTAGTAATATTAAGCATCTTTTATTTGTTTATTATCCATTTGGAAATTTCTTTTTTTCTCTCTCTCTCTTTTTTAATTTTAATTTTTATTTTTGAGCAACTAGACAAATTTTTAACAAAATAATATAAAATGTGCATAGATTCTGGATACTAGATTTACCCCCAGGAGTGCTCCCCCTAATTTCCCACCCATATCCCTCCCTTCCCTTACCCCCAATATCTCTAAAAAAGTATTAGGCTGTATAACATTACACCTTATCAGGATTTAACACATGATAATAGACCACCTTTCTGAATGGTCAGGGCCTAGTTCCAACCTCCACAGATGAATGGAGACATTTGGCCCTTGGTTCTCTGGGTTAAGCTGATTTTACTAAGCATAATTTCTTCCATAGCCATCCACTTACCTTCAAAGGCTGCAATATCATTGTTTCTAATTGCTGTGTAAAATTCCATGGTATATATGAACCACAGTTTTTGGATCCATTCATCCAGTGAGGGACATCTGGGATGTTTCCATAGTCTAGCAATAGTAAATTGAGCTGCTATGAACATAGATATTGCTGTGTCATTATATGCTGATTCTAAATCCCCTGGAAAGATACCCAGGAGTGGAATAGCAGGATCATATGGTGGGCTCATCCCTAGTTTTTTGAGGATTCTCCAGAGGGGTTGTACCATTCTGCAGCTCCACTAAAGTGTGTTAGTGTGCCTATCTCTCCACAGCCCCTCCAGCATCTATTATTATTTATTTTCTTCATTTTTGCCATTTTGACTGGCGTAAGGTGATATCTTAATGTGGTTTTCATTTGCATAGAAATTTCTTTTTTCAAAAATTAAGACTTTTGCCCATTTTAGAACTGGGTTTGTGTTTCTTTGTCTTAGTTTTAGGAGTTCTTTATACGTTCTGAATATTAATCCTTTTCAGATGTACGAATTACAAATATTTTAACCCACTGTGTGAGTTGCCCTTTTGCTCTGCTGATAGTGCTTATTGATGCATGAAAGTTCAAATATTCATGGAGTCCTCTTTGTCTATGATTTCTATTGCTTCCTGTGCCCTTGGCATCATTGTGACTATTTTCTATATTTGTGCATGTGAGTCTACCCTCAATGTTTTCATTTTTTGATTTTTCAAATTTCCCTTCGCCATCAACTCTTATGGTATCATCTGCATACATATGTAGACTAATCATAATGGACACAGGTATAAAATTATGTCAATATATATCCATGTCTTTAAGATTCTTCCTTGTATGTTCATACAATTATGCAGTAAGCAGTTTAATTCCGTACATTTTATAAAACTGAATATTTCAGAATAATCTTTAAGGTGAGCAATAGTCTTCCTTTTAATCTCAATATTGGTTAAAGATGCCTTTATGTAGCGGGCAGAGGAAAACTGCTCAACTCTGGCAGACACAAGCACAAGCAGAGGCGGAGAGTGTCTGGGACAAGCCACACCCTTCCAGGACATTCCCTGTTATGGTTTGGACGAAAGGTGTCTACCAATAACTCAACATGTGAGGTGATGGGAAGGTTGAGGCAAAATGATTGTGTTAAAATAATCTTAACCCAATCAATGATTTAATCCCCTGAGAGGGGTTAACTGGTAACTGAAGGCTGGTAAGGTGTGGCTAGAGAAGCTCGGTCAGTTGAGGTTTAGATTTTGTATTTGACATAGAGTTTCTCTAGGCTTCTAGTAGCTATGCCTTGACCTGCTTCCCTCTGCCACTCTCTTCTGCCATAATGTTCAGCCTCCTCTCAAGCCCAGATGAATGGAGTCAGCCACCTATGTACCAAAGAGCTCTGAAACCATGAATCCCTAAATAAAGTTTTCTTTTTAAAATTGTTCTTATCAGATCTATTAGTCAAAGCAACCAAAAAAGCTGATTAAAACATTCCCAGTGACCTAGTTCCTCCAACTAGCTTACCTCTGACAGTTCCCATCACCTCCCAATAGTGTCATCAAATCATTAGTCCACTGATAAGGTCAGATTCAAGTACTTCCCAAGAGCCTCAACTCTGAACATGGCTGCTCTGGGAACCAAGACTTCAATACCCAAGTCTTTGGGGGGCACTTCATACCCAAGCCATACCAAATCTAAAAGATATCTGTATGAATGGGTGCTGAATATCTTCAAGTGTCAAACACAAATAAGTGTTAAAATGAGTCTTTCCTCTGCCAGACCTTTCCACCGTGATGTTTCTGCCTTGGAGCAATCAACCATGGACTGAATCATCTGAAACTAGGAGCCAAACAAATCTTTGCAGCAGAGAATGACTCCTCTAGATGAGATCCTTGTGGGCCTTCACCTTTTTCCTTATCTTTTAGTAATCCTCTTATAATATTTTAAATGCTTATGAGAATAAACATGGTATTTTATTTTATTTTATTTTAAATTGGTATTTTAAATGCCCTTAAATATTTGTCAAAGCATGTGTCTCTGTGTTATCTGGATCAAGAATTAAATGTACCTTTCATAGTGTGATAACACAAGGAAAGTAAATCTTCTTATGAAAAGCTAATATTTCAAAGATGTCACCTAAGCCCATAAGGAGTCTCCTATTATTAGCATCTCTTTCATCCTCTCTTTCATCTAGATTCTTGTTATCTGTGTAAATTATGTTTATTTTCTTTTTCTCCTTCTCAACCCTCTTACCATTATACCCAGACAGATTTTCCCTAAGCAGAAATCTGATGATTTCTTTTCCTGACATAAAAACCTTCAAGTTTTACTGTATTTTCTACATGAATTAGTCCTAACTCTTTAAACCTATATCTTATATGAAACTATATGGTGTCTCCTATCAGTATATTTAAACAATGCAGTCCATGTCATTTACCATGACTACCTGGGCCACAGTCCTCAAGTTTCTGTGTTTACACATGAGCTCATCCTTTGTTCCTCCTTTACCATCTTCTTTATCAATATCCAACTCATTCCTGAAATCTCACACCAAAGGACATGTTCCTTGTAAAGCCTTCCACAGCTCCACAATGAAGAGTTAGACACTGTTCTTTGCCAACAGCAAGTGATATAGCCATAAGGTCACTTTGTCCACTAGACTTCACTTGTAGGTTCATTTCTGAATCCTTAGCACATTGTGTGAAACCTTCAAGGCCAACCACTTACTGCTATCTTTATTTATATCAGAATATAGCACAGTGTGAAACACAAAACAGATGGTCAAGAAACACCATGGGTATACATAAATCAACAAAGTACAGGGTTTATCAATCATCTAAACCTACAAAGTAACAGATATATGCACATGAGTTTCTTCTAGCAAAAGCTAACTGTGTTACTGACAAGCTCAGTAAAAATGACAATTAAAATTTTCCTTACTTTAATTGTCTAGCACTTAAATACATGAGTGCAAAAAGATATGATAACATCTTGAAATATAAAACAAAATCCTTCATTTGTAAATGAAGCATTTGCAAAACTTGATTATGTAATGATTATGAAATCCAAACAGTGAAAGATGATTTTAGGCTTAGTGTTGCAAAGAAACTTTAGTATCTGAGAAGTTTAAAAATAGAAATAGTAATATGATTTACATTTTCAAATTTGTAGAAAATTGCACTGTTTTTATTCAGTTCACTTCTTTTATTTAATAACTTTGGAACACATAAGAATTTCAAAGTGACTTCTGAATTAAATGAGTTTTGGTGATAATTTTATTCCAAACCAATAATTTATTAATTTTCTAATTCTTTGTTATATTGTGCCTCGCTTATCTACCAATTTTTGGAAACCAGTATATTCATATATAACATTGATAAATTCTAGAAATTGGGCTTTCAGTGTTCTATCACTTAAGACTTCATTCAGAAGAAGAATGAAAGAAAAGATAAAATAGTTCATTGCTCCTAATACAATGAAACCTTTTAGAAGGACTTTTCAGAAAGTTAGTAGGTATAATGAATTATAATCCTAATGGCTGAAATGCAAATCCCCCTCCCCGCACTGATTAGGTAAGAAGAAAATAATTGGAAAAATAATATCCTGAGGCAAAATAAAAAAAAAAAAGACAAACAACATGTCAAAACTCAGAAGACTGAGCATAAACAGTTTAAAACAGATATTTACAGCAATAAACACACACCAAAACCAGAAAGGTTTATATCAAAGTAAGAATCATCTGCACAACCAACAAGTTGATCAACAGTGTAAAGAGACAACCCAGGTTAAGGGAGAAAATATTTGCAAGTTTATATCCATTAAGAGATCAATATTCAAAATATACAAGGAACTCAAAATACTCAATGGTCAGAAAACATAATGTCTAATTTTAAAATGGGCACAGGACCTGCATATATATTTCTCAAAAGAAGAAATACATAAGTTTAGAAAGTGTATTTTAAAACTGCTCAACAGAAATAATTATCAAGAAAATGCAATCAACTCCCAAAGCCCACAAGCAGAGGAAACTCAATAAGAGTATATTCACTACTAAAAGACAATCACATATCTATTCAAACACTGAACATGAATGGTCCCTATCAAAAGACACAGATTAACAGTCTGAATAAAAAAACAAAATGCAACAATATGTTGCTTATAAGAGACACATTTCACAGCCAAAGATAGCCACAGACTAAAGGTTAAAGGTTGGAAAAATTTACCAGGCTTATGGCCCAAGAAAGAAGCCAGTGTTGTGATTCTTATATCTGACAAAGATTTCAACCAAAAATTAGTCAAAAGAAATAAAGAAGGTCACTACATTTAATAAAGGAAAATGTACATCAAAGAGACATAACCATACTCAACATCTATGCACCAAACACTGACACTCCCAAATACGTGGAAAAAATACTGTATGACTTAAGACCATATATAGATCCTAACACAATAATACTGGGGGACTTTAATGCGCCAGGATCACCAGTTGACAGATCACCAAAGCAAAAAAATTAAGGAAGATATCTCCAACCTAAAAATCTCTGTGAATCAAATGGGCTTAACAGACCTCTATAGAATATCTACTTCAAATCGGCTGAATTTACCTTCTCAGCAGTGCATGGATCATTCTCCAAAATACATCATATTCTGGTACCCAAAGAAAATCTTATCAAATACAGAAAAGTTGATATAATCCCATGTATCCTATCAGATCATAATGACATGAGCTTAACAATTAACATCAAGATAATAACAGAAAGCACATAAATACATGGAGATTGAATAATGTTCTCTTAAAGAATGTGTCAAGGAGGTTATGAGAGAAGAAATGAAGGAATTCTTGGAAAAGGCGGAGACTGAAGACACACCAGCATGAAATTTTGATTTTTTTTTTTTTAGTGGGAGGCTTCTCCAATAGATTTATTAACATTTTTAAAATTTTATTGAGGAGTTGAGTTTTTGTACATTCATAAATGCATATGTAGTAACAATCTGATATGCCCCTGTTCTTTATTCAGAAAAGTTCCCAAATCACCCATACCCCAGCCTTTTCTTGATTCTTCTGTATTTGCACCCTATGACAGTTATAAATGTGTGTGTGTGTGTGTGTGTGTGCATGCATGCACATGTGTGTGTGTATTCCTAAGTATTTTTTGGCTTCTCAGGGAGTAAAGAGTAACTTACATTATTGATTCCCCTCTAGATCCTTCCCTCTCCCCTCCCTCCCTCTTCTACCCCCTGCCATGTCTATGGTTCCCCTAGATTATGCTTTAATTTGACTTTGGTGAGTCTAGTACATAAGTTTAACTTTTCACCCAAACCTGGGATTTGCTCTAGCCTCCACAAATGAGAGAAAATACTTGACCTTTGACTCTCTGGTTTTGGATAATTTTGCTGAGCATGAATTCTTCCATTATCATCCATTAATCTTCAAAGGCTGCAATATCATTGTTTCTAATAGCTGGATAGAAAGAAGTCCATGGGATGTATGTATGTATGTATATATGTTTAGGCTTTCAGAATCACCTTTGTCAAATTGGGAGTGTTGTATATGTCTATAAATTGGTCCAGGTCTTTCCGATGATCTGATTTAGAGGTATATAGTTTTGCAAAATAGGTTCTGAAAATATTTTGGGTTTCTGTGGGATCAGTGGTGATCACTCCCTTTTCATTGGTGATTTTGTTGATCTGCTTCATTTCTCTTCTTTCAATGAAATAGGTTAGGGATTGGTCAATTTTATATAGCTTCTGGAAGAACCAGTTCTTTGTTTCATTGATTCTTTTCATTTTTTTATTTCATTGATTTCAGCTCTGATCTTGATTATTTCCTGCTTTCTGCTGGCTTTGGGATTTGATTGTTCTTCCTTTTGTAGGAATTTGAGCTGAAGCATAAGCTCATCTACTTGGGTTCTCTCCTGATTTTTAACATAGGCATTTGGTTCTATAAAATTTCCCCTTAATGCTTTCTTGATGTTCCAGAGGTTTGATATGTTGTGTCTTCATTCTCATTCACTTCCAACAATTTTCATATTTCTTGTCTCATGTCTTCTTGGATCCATTCCTCATTTAATAGGGTATTTATCCAATCTCTGTGTATATATGCATTTTTTGTTATAATTTGTGATGTCAATTGCTAAGAACATCATTTTATGTTCTTATAGGATTCGTGGGACAATATCTACTTTTTTGTATTTGCTAAGATTTCCTTTGTGAACTAGAATATGATGTGTTTTGGAGAAGGATCCATGTACTGCTTAGAAGAAGTTAAACTCAGTCCATTTGGGGTGGAACAGTCTTTAGATATCTGTTAAGTCCATTTAATTTATGGGGTTTAGCCTGGACATTTCTTTAATTTTTTCCTTTGATGATCTGTCTGTTGGTGATAGAGGAGTATTAAAGTCTCCCAGTATTATCATTTTGGGGTTCATAAGTGGTTTTATGTCATGGAGTATTTTTTTCCACATATTTGGAAAAAATATGTGTTCAGAGCATAAATATTTACTATGGTTATATATCTTTCTGATGAATTGTTCACTTTACTAAGATGTAGTGGCCTTCTTTAGCCCTTCTGATTGAATTTTGGATGAAATCTACTTTGTAACATGTAAGTATTGAAAGACTTGTTTTATTTCTTGGGCTGTAAGCAAGGTAAATTTTTTTCTATCCTTTCTCCCTCAATCTGTGGATGTCTTTGTCTGTAAGATGAGTCTCCTATAAGCAGCAGGAGACTCCTATGGCTTCAGGTTGCAGTCATTCAGATATTGAAATATCTCCTTCCAAGGTGCTCTTAACTTTTAGGGTCTGAGTTGAAAGGTCAGAGGTAATTTGTATTGTTTTGCCTCTGACTGTGATCTGTGATTTGGCATTTCTCTCTTGTAGCTTTTCATATTCTCTCTTCAATTTCCCTGTTATACATTTTGAATATGATGTGTATCAGTGAGCTAGCTTCTCTTTTCATTAGGCCTACTGGGTGTCCTATAAGCTTCCTGCATGAGAATATCTGATTCTATATTAATTTTAACCTATTTTGTTGAGAATGTTCTTTATGCCATTCATTTGAATTTTGGTTCCTTCTTGTGAGCCAATTACTCTTAGACTGTTCCTTCTGATTTCATCCCAGACATTTTGAATATTCTGCTCATGCTTTGTGAGTGCTTTTCTTTTTTGTCATCCATAAACTGAAGCTTACTCATCCTATCCTCACTGTTGGAAGTTCTTTCTTCAAGAGCTGAGATTCTGTTTTCTATAGAAGTTAGTCTATTATTAAATTCTTCCATTGTTCATCTGATGTGATTCACTGAAGATTTTAGCTCTATTACTTCCTTTATCAGTGTGTCTATTTCTTTGATAAGAGTTTTTCATCTCTTCAATTTTTTTCATTTAGCCCCTTCATTAAATCTTCTTTTAGCTCCTTGTTTGATTTAATATTCAGATAATTTTTTTCTGTTTTAATGCAGCTCCGTGTCTATCGGCTCTTGTAGGTTTGAGGTTAACCTTTTCTAGTTTGATTCCTCATTTTTGAAGAGCTTCTTCTGGATCTCTGAATTGAGGTTCCTTGTACTGAAGCAAGGTATTTGTTCAGATGCTTCTCTTTACAGGTCAAGGTTTCAGGTCAGGCGCCACCTTTCTGACCACCACCTTCTTCCAGAAAGCTGCTTCTGCTTATAGTTTAATTTTGCTGTACCTTAGTGATCAAGGCTTCTGGATGTGGATCTGTAATCTGTTGGGTTATAGATCTGGCCATGGGACAGTTAAATCTCAGAAGCAGTGGTACATCACTTTGTCCTGGGTTCTAAAGGTGCAGGTGGGCCAGAATAGGCCTGTCTGTGCACCTCAATAGTATGTGAGATCCTGGTGGCAGGGACAGGCCCAATGTATCTGGACCTCATGGGTATGCACTACTGCTGGGTGACTCCTGGTGGAAGTCCTCAGGATTTCCTAAGAGTCTATTGCTCATTACCAGTGTTTGGCGATGTTTGGAGTTGCTTTAGGTCAGTTTCCTCCTTGGGGATGTACTGGGTGGCTGTTGGCTCAGAATCAGAGTTGGGCCCATGAGGCAGGTGGGTGGGGTGGCTTCAGGCAGGACTCCTACTCAGGGTTGTTCTGGGCTGGTAGGGGAGGAGTGGGAGATGTTTGTCATGACTCATAATTTCATTTAGATGGGGGAAATAATTTGAAGAGAGCTATTATACAACATAGTGCCTATAACTAATATCAATGTACATGAAAAATTGCTAAGGGAATAAGTTTTAAATATTCTAATTACTAAACAAACAAAGATTAGTCTGAGAAGGTAACTTGTCAATCCCAAACTGTACACATATTTTAAAGCATCATATCATACATGATAAATATATATAATTGTGTCACTTTAAATAAATAAATAAGAACCTGGAAAATTGATGTATAAGATTTTTAGGGCAAATTTTAAAAAATAATGAGCTTGTTAATAAGAAATAGCCTACTGAAATCTATTCCTTAATTTTAATTGTGCTGGTGTTTTATTTTAGTAGTGGTATAATCTAGAACTGTACTTCCCAAATTATGTCTGATATAAAAATGGTTTAATTCTTTGACAAATGTGTCTACATTTAGTTCTACTTAGGCCTTTTCTTTCACTGACTTTATTCATCATATAAATTATGGCCACATGTGATTGTAGGTTGTAGTTGTTAGTAGAAAGATATGATTGCTCTTCACTAGCTAAAACTGAGAAGAGTAGTGTGTTTCTTTAGGATGAGAAATTCACTATTAATTTGCTAAGGTGTGAAATTCTTATAAGTATGAAAAGTATAAAATTTTGAATCAATATTTGATAGATTTGAAAAAGGTCAAAATAACACTATACCATGTAGCATTAAGATATTTCTAGATTTTTATTAATTCCAATCATAGAAGGTTTAGTTAACAGAAAACAACATAGGAAATTTCTGTTTTTCTAGTACTAACTTTTCAGGAAAGAATAGTCTTTTTATGTTAGCACATATTTGTTTTCTTGGAGACATTTTATTTCAGGTTGTATATACTGGATCATTTATCTTATTTTCTATTGGAATTTAAAATAATCACTGCAAGTATAGAATATTGCTAGCCTCTCCAGAATTTTTAGATTTATTAAGATATAGAATTTTTTAAGGGACAGGGAAAATATGCTGAAGCAGTACATTTCTCTCAGTTTTCTTGAACCAGAGAATTAATTTATTTATTGAGGTTAACAGGAAAGTATTCATTCTGCCCCAAATAAAACTATATTCATGATGATAATTGCAGACATTTTACATCATTGTTTACTAAATGGCAGTAAACATTATTATTTGAAAAATAAATACACATTACAGTGACACAGCAAAATCTATGTTCATAGCAGCTCAATTTACAATAGCTAAATTATGGAAACAACCCAGATGCCCCTCAATGGATGAATGGATCCAAAAACTGTGGTACATATACACCATGGAGGTCTACTCAGCAATTAGAAACAATGATATTACAGCCTTTGAAGGTAAATGGATGGCTAGGGAAGAAATCATGCTGAGTGAAGTCAGTGTAACCCAGAGAATCCAGGGTGGAATGTCTTCACTCATCTGTGGAGGTTGGAGCTAAACCCTGACCATTGAAAGGTGATCAACTCTCATGTATTAAACCCTGAGAAGGTGTAGTGACACACAACCTAAGGCATTCGTAGAGATGTATTGGGAAGGAGGGGAAGGGGGTGGGATAAGAGTGGGTAATTAATGGGGAGGTCTAGGGGGTTAATCTAATTTTCAGAATATAAATATATTGTTTCATTGGAAGCATGTTTATTCAACAAATAAATTTCTTTAAAAAATGAAAAGTAAATACAGAAATAATTATCTCAGACAAAAAAACCCTTTAAGCCACAGTTATTTTTCCCTTAGGAAAGAATTAGTAACATGCTTTTCAATGATAATTAATCTTTTCAACTGTAATCAACATATTACACAATAACTCTCCAAACTCAAAATTCCAGAGTTTTTGGAGGACAGGGAAGCAATAAAAAACTTATTAAAGCATTGAGTAAACTTTTAATGTAAAACTATGTAAAATTGAAGTCCTAAAGAGATATATGCATTTCTTAAAATGGTTTTAGATATTCCTTATTGGAAATAATTTACTTCTTAATTTGGAAAAAAACATTAGTTAGCACTGAAAGTATCAAGTGTAATAAGAAATTTGTGTTAGAACTTATGACTTCTGTACCAGAATGAATGGAGGAGATAGAAATACCTTCGTTTGCAGTTAAAGTAAATTTATATCTCTAAATGCCAATTAGCAGGCCCCCATTGACTGCTGGTGATTCATTTCTTAATGAAATCATAAATGTTTCTATAGAGCAATCCTGCACATCTCCCTGGAGAGCAGCAAAAGTATCATGAGATGGCTCTTGGAAGCTGGCCATGGCCCACCTGCAGCAGGGGGGTTCCGATTTCCAAGAGCAGCAGTGGTCAGGTGCACACAGGGATGCATGGACATCTGGCTCACACATCATGCATTATGCACATCTGGAGCAATGTCAGAGCTGTAATTAACACAAAGCCATATTCTTTCACTGTGTTCTACAGCCCCCACGTTCCCACAGAGGAACACATCATCATTTTCTTCTGAAATTCAGCTCTTTAATACATCAAATATTGCTGACTTAACTGTTACCAATAGTTGTCCTCCTTTGGCTCCATAGAAATCCAATAAAAAATAAGCACTTAAATTTACATGCACTTTGCTATCATTTATTTGAAAATGGAAAATTCTGAGAACATTTTAAGGTTTTAGGGGCATGTTCATGGATATAAACTCAAAAAATAAAGTTCAGATTTTCTATAACATATTCAGTGAAACTGAAAAATTAAATTAACTGGAGCAGATTCAGGTAATTATTGAAGATAAGTACATTGTGATTTAACAATGAAAAACATGAGCAGAGTTTATCAAAGCTATTCCTTTGTAACAACTACATTTTCATTGTGAAACTTATCATAGTTACCTCTGTATATGCTTAGTATCTTTTATTTAATGATGTTTGACACTTGTAGCTAAGAGATGTAAAAATGCAGAAGCTCATCTTTTCTGGCATTCTGATCATACTTTCTTTGATGATAAATCTAAAATCTCTAATCAAAATAGCACCTCATTTTCATTACTTAAGTCCTTCCAGAAGAATTTGCTTATCCACACCCATCTAATTTGCTGTCACTGCTGAATTTAAACAGTAACACGTCACAGTCACACGTACTGCTTAGGCTGTATCTTTGTATATAACTTCTTTGTGGGGTTCTGAAAACTTACAATAAAATACCAAAGATTCTTTTTTAAACAAACAAAAGTTTTCCAAAAAATTTAAGTAGATGTTACAGTAAATAAAGATTGAAAATTATTGTCAGAGTTGAGAATATAAATGAATTTCTTCAATATTCTTAATTTATCATTCTTTTTGGAAAACTTCTGAAATATTTAAGGTTCTCATGGAGTATCAAATTTACTTTTCACATAAGTTATTCTGGTGAATAAAATGTTAAATATACCATAATGAGAAAAACAAACCCCAGGTTAATAGTCAAGCAAATGTGGGAAAACACTATTTTCAAACAGCAATGGGAGCAGGTTTAGTTCCTAGTGTCTGTGACCACACTGAAGCAGCAAGGGCGTGCAAGAGGCAGTAGTGCTGGCACTGTTTGTCAGTGAACAAGTGTGAAGGGAAGAATGTGTCAGCAGATCATTTACGAATGATCTATGTCAGAGAAAAAGTTTTCCAAGAAATGTAGGGTTTCTAAAAATTGCTTTCCATTCTGTAAGATAAATTGCAATGATTACTCTTTATATTAGAGAAAAAATTAAATTTTCATAAATGTAAGAATTTATAATATATAAATAGACATTGATTTATATGTAATTTCTTCCATACATAAGATTATATATATATATAATATATATATTATCTATATCTATATCTATATCTATATATCTATCTATATATATATATATAAAAGCTGGCATATCTGAGGAAAATTGAAAAAATATTGCATCATAGAGAAAACAAATTTGAATTTTCAAAAGTAGAACAAAGTTATAAATGGTGCACAGGTTGGAGGAAAATAATAGATATAAAACTGATATGATATGAGATGATATATAAGGAAAGCAAACTCAGGAAGTCCAAGACATCAATAGTGTATTTTCTAAAAATATGTTACAGAAGAAATGAGAAAAAATTCAAAGATAAAATTGAAGACATTCCTGAAATATATGAATACTGGAAACTGAAGTTTAAAACAACTCTCTGGATCCTGGGACAAACTGAAAATTACTAAGTCCACAATATATCTTGAAAATGGAAATGAATTCAGTGGCTAAAGAAAAGAACTCACAAATATTTAGGAAGGAAAAAGCCACCTACTGGGTCAAATATGAAGCCACACTTAGAATTATCTTCAACATTCAATGATAAATTATAGGGGAGGTTTGTATAATAAAATTCTCCAGGAAGCTATGACCTCCAAATTTTATACTCTCCCAAATCCCAAAATCCTTAGGAATGTATGACCTGACCTAGGAAATTAAAAAAAAAAAAATCTACCTGATGCCAAATTTCAAACATCCTAGAGATAAATCAGAATAAAATAACACCCAACCATGGAAAAGAACCATATAAATAACTAAATAAAGCACTCAGAATCCATCAGCACACAACTGAAACTTCTCCACTCTGTAGAACAAAATTAACAAGTGAACACTACTAAACTTGGCAACCTAATGCCCACTATGAAGAACGAGGGACAGGGAAGAGGCAGGGCAAGAGGGCCAAGAACGGATCATTGGAAAACAAATTTAAGAGATCATTTAGATTGGATTCATATAGTATTTAAATAGGAATGGATTTAAGATATCCTTTTAAAATTAGATTCATGTAGTATTTAAATAGGAACTCTTTAAGCTTTTCAACTTACTCTAATTCTTTTTCTATTGGATTCCTCTTGGGACCTATTGTATCTTCTTGTGAAGAATGTTTGTTTGATCATCTTTCACTTTAATTCATATTCTATTAAATGAAATTAATGTTCAATTCAATTATTTGAATTAATCAAATGTTATTTAAGGTATTTCCCATTAAACTGTTCCTACGAAGTTCTTGGTGTGTACCTGTCCCTCCTCCTATCATGCAGGATGGTTTGAAGCAATCCTCATCAGGGTTTGAGAATGATTCGCTGCAGGGGTAGAGCACAAGGTCATTCAAAAATCTTGATTATGTATATTATTTGATAATTTTTATATGCTATTCTCAAAACACAGGTAATCACCCTTTAATAAAGAGAAGTTTCTTGTAAGATCTATCCACTGTTCTTTCTCAACCTCTGCGAGTGTGTGAGTGTGGGTGAACAGAGTGTTACGGAAGGGAAGGATATGATCCTGGGAGGTTTTCCTATTTCTTGTGATGGGCACTGTACTTTTACATGGTGCAACCTTTCACATATTAACTGTTTACCCATTTTACTTCATTTGATTGAATTTTATGCATATGCACTGTACACACTTGCATAAGCAATGAAAGTATAAAATTAATATGAATTAATTCTCATATGGTCTGGATTAAATATAAAGTGAATTGATTTACAAATTTAGCATTAATGCATTAATTACTTTTATTAAAACTTTAGTGTATTTTATTAGATTTAAAATATAATATATAAAACATATTGAAACCTCACAGTGACAAAATTAACTGAAATAAAAATTTTGATAGATAAATCAAATAATAAAATAATCAAACCAAGAATGATATGTGTGATGTGTTACTGTTTAAATTCAGCAGTGAAACCAAAACCAAAATAATAAACCAAGGGGAATAAGCTTATTGCATAAAGTAAAATTTGAGAACACACAAAGGAAGGAAGATTCTAGTGGATTTAAATGAGCCTCTTACTCCAAGCTGAACCTCTCCTGATCCATCACTCTCCACCTCTGAAACAGTTGTGAACAAAGGGTTAACACACTCCTGGGAACTCACACTGATTTCTCCAATTAGGAAGAAGCAGTCTGACAGGTAAGACCTAGACAGAGGTAAGGAAAAGCCCTCAAGTTTAATTATTTCTACACACCACCCTCAGACAGAGGAAGTCAGGTACTACAGGGGGTCTTTCCTGACCCCAGGGTACTAGTTAACTCGGAGAAATGCCTTTTCCAGACAAATGAGACTTACAGCCACCTGTGTGTAGGAGGTCCTCCTGCAGGACATTTTAGGTAATCTCAAGAAAAAAGCTGTCCTCAGGCCCCAGCATGAGCGCAGGACACTGCACCCGCCCACCCTGTCATATCCAATCCCCCTGGTAGAAAAGATCAAGCACCATCTGACCTCAAGTTCTAGTCCAGCTGGGAGACAAGATCCAAAGATCAAATAGAAATGTGGACCCAGTCGGTTGTATTGAATACAAGCACGATGAGAAGGGACAGAGACTGTGTACATAAAGATCCAACAAGAAGAAAGGAGAAAAGGAAGGGAAGGAGGAAGGAAGGGAGGAAAAACAAAAGGAAGAAGGGAGTGGGGAAAAGAAGGAATAGATGAAAACTTGTTACAAAATAAAATACAGTTGGAGAAACAGAAGATGGCATGCTTGTGCTATGCATTATATGAACATGTGAATTAAGTAAAAATAAATATGCAGAAACGTTAAGGTGAAAGAGTTTAATGAGAAGATACAGCGGATGCAATTTTTAAAATGCAAAGTCTAAAATGTGCCATTAGATACATGTGAATTTATATCAGCGGAATGAATGAGTGATGGAACAATCTGCAGTCCAGAAGAAACGACGGAAAGAGAAAGAGGTAAAATGGAGAGCCACCAGTGTGCATTGAACAGGCAGAGTAGATGTGACAATGCAAATCCAGAGAGGGGGACACAGCTTGGCCCCACTCAAGGCAGCACGCTGCAGGGAGGATGCAAGATTTCTAAGGAAAACCAGGGTCAGCACTTAACAGAAGACAGCAGGCTGGCCCAGATGACACCGGAACTAGGAGGCAAGACATCAGAGAAAAGCCCAGGCTACTCAGGGAACGGAATGGGACTCTGAACCCTCACAGGAAAGTAAGCCATTGCTCGAGTATCAAGTATAAAGGCATTTTCAAACTGGATTATACATATGCCAATTAAATAAAGCAGCCAGGTAATGAAATACAGCAAACTCATAGATGGGTCACAACAAAGAAGTCATGAAATGATGTGCGGTGAAGTGGCTGAGGCTGGGAATTAAACTCATCTACATGAAAAAATAAAGCATAAAAACAATAAAAGATGATAAGGAAACGTACGATCTAAGCAATACCAGTAGTCAGTTAGGCATACTGGAAGAAGGAAGTATGTGGCCACCAAAAGTCAACTTTCCATAGAATGGGGATCAGTCTTAGAGTAGTTAACCTATGATCATGTGGGTTAAATAAAACCATCATCAGTAGACTCAGTAAGGATATCAGAAACTTTCCTCTGGATCTTGAAGAGATTTTTAAGGAAATCGTATCTTTTGTGGTGCGGAGACATTCACATGAAATTCCTGAAACCCTTCAATATCAGTTCTTTTCTTAAATTCAATTAAAACTGAATTTAGTGTATTTCAAGGATGTTTAATTCAATTTTGCTATTAGAAGTTCTTTCTTTCTCTTGCTCTGATCTTCTTCACTTATTTTCACCATGTGTCTCCAGCCACATTTGTGCCCATTTATAGGGTCAAAGACGTCAGATCATCACTCACAGCTAGGTGGGAAGGTTGTATCACTTTCTAATCTTCCGTTTGATGACTTGATGATTTTATTTTATTTTTTTTT
>PVKS010015428.1:0-45961 GCA_004027875.1 Aplodontia rufa | reverse complement strand
AGAGGCTCTTTCTGCAAAATTAGTTCAATGCTTCCCCCTGCCAGCTCCTACTGGTTTGCTGGCAATTTTCAGTGCATCTTGGTTTATGGAAGCCTCACACTAACCTCTCTTTCCTCTTCATTCAGCGTTCTGTGTCTCAATTTCCCCCTTTTATACAGACAACGGTTATGTCGGATTAGGGTGCATCCTAATGACTTTATTTTAACTTGATTTCATGTCTCTAAACAGGATCACATTCTAAGTTACTGGAGTTTAGGCCTAAGATGTATCTTTTTGCGGGGTAGACATAAATTCACAATTTTTAAAGATATAAATGTAATATAAATTCACTATAACATTTTAAATAACTGTTGTGTCTAGAGTACAGTATCAATAAGGTTTTAAAATTAGAAGAAAGGAGTGTGCCTCTGAAGGATGAGAGAGATACGGCAGTACTGAGAGGGTAGGAGAGTACATTGAAGGTCTTTGTTCAATTTGAGAAGAAAGAGACTTGAACATGTGGAAATCCAGCAGAAAGGAGCCAGTAGAAAGGGATAAGTTGAAGACTGAAGATAGCGTATTTGGTGTAGTGTGGTTTGTTGTGAGTGTGTATGTGTGTGTGTGTGTGTGTGTGTGTGTGTGTAGTATCTCTGGGCAGGAATTTTGGCTGAACTTAAAGAAAACTGTAAACCTGCCAGGGTAGGTGGGGCTGGCTCTCCCAGGACTATATTTGCATGATCATTTGCATGGAGACTGTCCCTCTGAGGAAGTGGTGTGCAGCCCTGCCGCAGAGCCTGGTGGGAGAGAAAGGGCAGCCAAGAGGACACCCTTGGCTGGTTCCCACCCTGGCCTCAGGAGGGAAGTCTAGAATGCTAGCCAAGCAGGCTGGCTCTGAGAGGCTTTGTCATACTTGGTGAGCTTTCATTGTGACATTCAGGCCTAAGCAACACTGAGTCGGGAAGAGGAGGATTCCTCCCATTTCCTGGTGGAACCAGCATAGCTTAGTCACAGTGAGGACTGCAGAGCGTTGTGCAGTTTAGAGAACCCTAGATCTGGGAACTGGGACTCAACAGGGGAAGGTGCTGCTGGAGAAAGTGAGATTTCCATCAGCCAGCAATTCCACCTGTCGGTCTCCAGCCTACGAAAGCTCTTACGCATGTGCTGGAGGAGACCTGAACGAAATCTTCTCTGCAGCACAGGTTACTTCTTCACAAAAACTGCTCTCAGTAAGCCAATGAGTAAATACAGTGGTTAACTCACGCAATGAAATAGTACAGAAAGTTAAGGTGAACGAGCCAGATCTATGTACATCAACATGCATGAATCTCAAAGCACGTTGATGAGATGCTTGTGGGCTATTTTGTTGTTGTTTGTTTGTGTGTTGGTGGTGCTGGGCGCAGAGCCCAGGGCCTCATGCGTGCTAGGCCAAGCACTCTACCACTGAGCCACATTCCCAGCCCCTTAAAACATGTTGACAAGAAAGCATTTACAAAAGAAAATGTACCACTGCTTCCTAATATTTATTTAATATTAAAGCACATAAAACTATGATTTATCACCTATGGATACACCTATATAATGTGATAAAGACTTGAACATACACACATGAAAAGAAGCACATTAACCTCAGGGCAGAGATCACCTCCACAGAGAAAGGCAGGGGATGGGTTGGGAATGTTCTGTCTACACTGAACACTTTACACTTACCATTTAGTAAAAGAGAGAAACTTGATTTTAAATAAAAATTGTTTAATATTAACATCTGTTAATATGGGAGTCATAACCAGTGCATGAGTATCTGTTTATGCTTTGGTACTTGGCTGTGTATTTGAAGTCTCAATCAGAATTTAAAACATTTTAATAAAGACGATATTGCAGTACATAAAAGCCCAACAAAATATTCTCATTTAATTACATTGTTTTATATATTCAGAGTGTGTGTGTAAATACAGCAGACATTTTAATGGCAATTTTACTATAATGTAGAATATCATGTATGTCTTTGTGTTTATCTCTAGTTATAACTGTTCTCAATGCATTCTGTTTGTTTTCCATAAACAGCTGTAACTGCCTTATTTCATCATAAACTCTATTTTCATTAAGTGTGATCTCTAGGCTTCTGTTTTTCTAAGTTACAGTTAGAGTGACTGACCAGGCCAATTGACTCTTTCCTTGTGTCAGTAAATGTAGTGGGGCCGGTGCACCATGAGGGGACTGCAGGGAGTGCCCAGTCCTAAAAACCCTGGCCTGGAGACAGAGCAGCCACACCCTAGGCTGCTAGGGGTGCAGGATGGGGCTCAGCTTTCTGCATTTCTGAGCAAGGTAACTTGACTGGGAACTGCCCCAATAATGCTTTCAGAATTCTTAATTGTGTTTCCAGTTTTGAAAGAACTCTTCTTTATTGTTTGACTTAAAACCAAGGACAAAAGGTGATGGATTATAGGAATAGCCTGCAAGTTACAGGAGATTGGTGTTCATGTAATCTTTGTCATAGCCTACTTGTACGCTACCTTGACATCTAAAACCAGGAAGGCCTCTGATGATCTGAGACCATAGTGTTCTACTCACTCTGCTCCTATGCATAAAGTTCCCAGCAGAACAATCCTTGTTCCCGCGGAGATGAGGCACAGCCTGTTTTCCTGCCAGTCCACAGAATTATTCAAACAAACCAATCAAATACTTCTGTAGAAATCTGGGCTCACTCCCTGCTCCTGTACTAGGAAGCCCTCCACAGTCCCTGCTTGTCCCCTCTGCTTCTGAGAACAACCCACTCCAGCCCTGTGGGGTGCAGCTTCCTCCTCCCCCAGATGATGAACTGCTATCGGTCTCATCTTCCCAGGATCGGGTGCCGTGTGTTTGGTCAGGCCAGAAACGCAGCATGGAATTCTTCCTTCGCAAATCAACGGAAACCAATGGGACAAAAAGAAAACAGGCAGCTGGTCCATGTGAATTCAGCCGTATCAATAACTGCATTGATGGTAAAGGGCGTGAACACACCCATAAAAGACAGACTTCCCGAGTGCATTAAAAATAAGGGTTTAACTATATTCTGCCCACTAAAAAAACCCCCAAAACTCTTTAATATAAAGATGTAAACTGGTTAAAGGAGAAAGGATAGGGAAAATACGCCATACACTAATCAACAGATAGAGTGACTATATCAGAATATCAAAGAATATTAGTAGAGATAAAGAGAGCCAGTGATACAAGGGTCAGCTTATCAAAATGACATTACAAGGGACTGGAGCACTTGCTCGGCATGCACGAGTATGTGAGTTCAAACCCCAGCATCCACGTGAGTGGGTGAGATCAGTGAGATCTCTGAGGAACGAAGACATGGAAAACTAAATAAAAAAGTGTTTCTCTTTTTCTCTCTCTGTCCCTCTCTTTAAAAAAAAAAAGACATTACAAGCCTAATCATTAATGCATTAAAGAGAAATTCAAAATTCATACAGTTAGTCTGTATTGGAGAGTCTAAGCAAGAAACTTAGGAGCCTGGTTAAAGTCCTGAGCAAATGATTGGCCAGCTTTTCATGCCCAATGACTAGTCTCTGAATCCCATATTACAGTCCCTGGGTGTGATTCTGATAACTTCATCATAATACTTACTCTATTATACTCTAATTGGTTGTTTAGAGTTGCACATGAATTTGTATTTGTCATCAGATGATGACTTCTTTAAAGGCAGAGATCCACATCTTACTTAATTTTGTATTTCATGGACATAACAGAGTCCCAGAAATATGAAACTAAATAAATGTTTATACTATTAGAACTATAGGGGCTGGAGCAGTGGCTCAGCGGTTATGGGGCTTGCTCAGCATGCACGAGGATGCAGGTTTGAACCCCAGCATCACGTACACAACGAAGTGTTGTAGAAATGAAAGCCACATGAAAAACTAAATAAAATTGACACACACACACACACTCTCTCTCTCTCTGTCCCTCTCTCTCTAAAAAAAGAACTATAATAGCATTTAGTGAAACTTTCTCAAATATAATGCCAATTTTCTAAGATAGTGTATGTATTCTCTACATTTTACAGATAAGAAAGTGAGATGGAACAAGTAATTGCCCAGATTTTATTGAAATATTGGCTACTGGATTATTCATTCTATTATCTGCCTTCAATTTTAATCATAATTTGGAAATGATTCAATTTCCAAACATTAAGTTACTTGATGAAGCAGATGGTACATCTTAAATATAGCTTCCATTTTTAGGTGTGTGAATTCTGAATAAATTGCTAGGTAAATTTCTGGAAGTGCTAATTTAAGAGTTACAAAACAAGGATGCATATATTGGTATAAATTATTGTTTCTGAAGACTATTTAGTCACTATTCCAAGTGACTAAAGTTTTGAATTTTGGGTTGCTCCAAATGATATAATTTTAAAATCCCTTAACTATTAATAGTCCTACTCCCCTACCATCAAATATAATGATTACAGAATTATAACAACATCTGTAACAATTTAATCCACCATATGAGACCCTAGCAGGGTAAACAATATATAATTTCTTTCCTCCCAAATGACCACGTATATTTTTTTCTCAAAGATTCCATTATGAGAGAATAATGTCTCCATTCTCTACATTTGATTCCTAATATGGAGTTTAATTATTGAAGTTCTCTTATGGCCAAGAGTTAGGAAAATTATATTCTTAATCTTTGATCCTATAATCTGCTTTGAAAGCAAGAATAATACCAGTGTGCCTTATGAATTCCAACTTGTGACTGAATGTTCTTTAGATTTATTTAGATACTCAAATAGTCATTGCCTGCCAACTCCTGTTGAAATGCATGCTGCCAATGAAAGACATGGCCCCAGGAAGTACTGGCCCGGCCAAAATGTGCTGGCATCTGCAGCAGTGGGGGATGTCTGTTGTGTTCATCTGAATTTTAATTCCTGACGCCTCTGTTAAGTCAAAAGGTGCTGCTTGCTGGGAAGGAAAGATCCTTTCTTTTTACTCAGTAAGAGGCAAGTTCCATAACTTTTTTATAAAACACTTTCCTGAAGAAAGGTAAGAATTTCTTCATCTTTATGGTCATGTTCTCATAAGTCAGATAGATGGGGCAAGTAAAGGGTCGTGCCCATTTTGCTCTTTGGTTCTTAACAGAGAACTAATAATGGGAACAAAGACTGTAGACAGAAAACAGAAAATAGACTAACAATCCTCCTGTTCACCCCTCAGGACCCCAGAACTGTTTGGGTATTGATCAATAATGACCCATGATTCTGACCACCTTCCCCTTAAAAAACAATTACTTTGGGCTTCCATCCCTTTAGAAAAGTAAATTCTCTTATCATAACTACTCAATTGTCCTCACAGAAAAATGCATAAACTAGGGATTACAAAATGAAAGTCAGAGACACGTTTGAGACCAACTCATATGTTTGGTTTGACAGCAATATTATGAATAAACCAGTTCATATTTTCTTTCCAGATACCTTGACACCCATTGTCCTGCTTTGGGCATTATCTGCCAGACTTCTGTAAAAAATAGGAATTGTGGTTGCTAAAGATAATCTCTGCTAATGTGCCAAAAAAAAATAATAAGCTTTTCTAAAATGTTTAAATGTTTTGCTAAAGACTCCCAAGAAACAACACAAATGAAGTAAAGCTAAGAAGCTCTAGCAAGAGGGAAATTCTCATGCCCCATACAGGAATGTGGCAGAAATGGCTCTGGCTAAACAAAGCTCATGTCTTTTCACATGTGGCCAAATGAGTTTAG
Organism: Aplodontia rufa; assembly: GCA_004027875.1. NCBI lineage: Eukaryota > Metazoa > Chordata > Mammalia > Rodentia > Aplodontiidae > Aplodontia > Aplodontia rufa. Next base: position 40,246 of record PVKS010015428.1, on the reverse strand, counting down.
GTAGGTTTATGTTATTGATTCTAGAAATCAATGAAGTTTCAAAGAGTAAAGACAGAAATGTGCTGGGTGTAGTGATACATGCCTGTAACATCAGGAACTTGGAAGGCTGAGGCAGGAAGATCTCAAGTTTGGGACCAGCTTTACCAACTTAGCGAGACCCTGTTTCAAAATTAAAAAAAGAAAAAAAAAATAGAAAGGACCACAGATGTAGTTCAATGGGAAAGCATCCCTGAGTTTAATCTCCAGTTCCAAGAAAAAAAAAAAAAAAAAAGAAACAAGCTAGAGAAGTTGTGTTTTAAATAAATAAAGATGATTATCGGTTAGAGCACACTTGCAAGGGAAAAATGGCTAGGAAAAAGGGCAGAAGCAGGGCGTGCCTGTCCTGGCTCAGTAGAAAGTGTGACCAGGAGATGCCAGGCTCATGGTTGGAAGAGTGTATTTCTAGAAAGGTTTTCAGAGTGTGTAAAGAGGGAAATACATCTCTCCTTCCTTCTTCTACCCTTCTTATTTTTTTTTAAACATTGGTCTGGGGTTTTGGACAATTTAAAAGAACTATTAAGGACTGTTCTGTAAGAAAAGAAATAGGACCCAGCCAGACGGTTAACGTAAAAATGCATTGCCTGTGACATTTGCTTGCTCCGCTGCTATTCCGGGCTGGGCAGGCCCGCAGAGCTCAGTGGGAAGACGGGTCATCAGTTGGACATTCCGTTTTCTCACAAAATCCTGGAAAGGCAAGCCTTGCAGGTGTCTGCTCTGCACACAAATGAGGCAGGCAACCCAGTTGAAGTTTGTGGCAAATGCTTCCCAGTAACACCCAGTGTGAAGCTAACATTAAACTAAACAAAACAAACTCTGACTCAATTTCCCCCCATTTGTTGAAATTCTGATCATCACAAAGCAGATGGCTTTAAGCAATAGAGTAGGATTCGGATTATTTTATAGTGTGAATTAAATTACAGATAAGCCAATTCCTATGTAACGGAGGTCTAAAGAGTGTCTGCAATTAACTTGCCAGCAAAGGTCTTAGAAACAAAAAACAACCTGGGAGTAGTGGTGCATGCCTGCAATCCACCTGTCATCCAGGTACTCGGGAGGCCAAAGCAGGAGCATTGTGAGTTCAAGGCCAGGCCGGGCAATTTAGCCAGACCCTGTTTCAAAATAAAAAGTGGGGAAAAGGCTCAGAGAGGGGGAGCTCAGTGGCAGAGCATTTGCCTAGCATGTAAAGGCCCTGGGTTCAATCCCTATTACCTCACAAGAAAAAATAAAATAAAAAGGAGAAGAAGGAGGAAGAAAAAGAAGATTTGGATATAGGGACTGATGGTTGTGTGGTGAAATGAAAATAAACCCAAAATTCAGAGAACCTGGACTCAAGTCCTGACTCTGTTTATCATGTGCTTCCTGCCTATGGATCTTGATTTAGCTGCTTAACCTCTCCCAGTCTCAATTTCTTCATCTGCAAAAAGAAACAATAATTATAAGTACTTTGTTAGGTTATTGTGACGATTTCACAAACTTTATTCTTCAACTTTAAAAAAATTAAAGCACTTTTTTTTGTTGTTGTTGGAATGTCAGAAGGCAGAATCGACACTAATATCTTTGCAAGGTGTCAATTTCCCTAAGATGTCTGCGTTAAATTGACCTGAATTTTTAGGTTTGACTTCATCCCCATTTTGAAAGGAAGGAAGGTAACCCAGTCATGTGATTATTAGGCTGTCTTTAGTTTAATGAGCTCCTGGATGATTTGGGAGATCACTACAACCAATGAGCTACTGTTTATCTCTTGTGTTCTGACTTCTACATTTTTAAGGCATCCTCTGTCTGAACAGGGGGGAAAGTGAGAGCCAATAGGCTTTCTTTGCAAAAACCCCTCCATGGCTGAAGAAAGAGAGTCAGCTATTAAGCAACAAGACCTAAGTCAACATCTTGAGGGTAGATGACCCTCTTCTCATCCATCCTCTACAAGTCAAGGGTTCAGGATATTCTATGTCTCAAGTGGAGTTGGAATAAGGTATACTTTTGACAGAAGTTTCTTTTTTTGTATTCTAGCATGTAACTTTTTGATCAACTGAAGGTATCTGAGTCCTGGAGACTGGATTATCTGGGGGGGCTTTCTTATAAAAGGTATGTGGGAAGTCTGGACAAGATTTGCAATCACATCTTTTAAGAGACTGATACCCTTGAGTTTCATCATCTTTTTCAGATTTGTTAGCATCTGATGCTAAAAATAAGTTTCTAAAAAGATCTGAAAATCAGATTTATGACAAAGAACTTCTCAAATCCATCATCTACCATTTAACATTACAAGAACCACCCTGGGATCATGTTCCTCTACACCAGGGAATAATTTCTGGGTCAAACTTTCTTTCATGAGAGCCAAGCTATGATGCTCATTCCCTGAGCAGAAAGATCCCTCCTTTTGGCTGCAGGTGGCGGTGAGGAAGGTGGACAATGCTCGGCTAGGAAAGCTGTCAGACATGTGGGTCCTTGATTCACTTTTCTGGACTTTTCTTTCACTTTCTCTTAGAAATCCTCATGAGGCCTCTGTGCACTCGACCTCATCCCAACAAGGAACAGGTCAGCTGAGTTAAGAGATCATTGTGGCCTGACAGAGGATTTAGATGGTACTCCTGGGTATCCCCTAATTCCTGTGTGACAGAAACACCAAACAGAGCCAGAGTGTCATCCTTGAGGATACTGTGGTTGGGATGAGATGACTGCATAATGAAAGCTGGGGAAGAACGATCTGGAATGCCAAAGACTCAGAGAAGTCTACCCTGCAAAAACAACAGGAAAAAACCCTAGGACCTTAATAAATTGAGAAAGAATTCAGCATCAGCCCGCTATGGATCAGACTCTCCACAATCAAAGCCACCTAGGATTGAGAGGCATCCGGTGGCCTGAGACCATTTTACTCTACTGTTTTTCCCTTCACACCCCAGACACCATTCTGGAGAAAGACAAGTGAGTTCAAATAAGAGCAATTATCCCCAAAGGCTCAGCATTACCCAAAGAGGTATTTAAATTCCAGCAGTAGACCAAGATTTAACCAGATTATGTATTTTGCGATCCTCTTCCATATATTCCAATGGCAAAGCAAGAGAAGCATCATGAGAAATATCATATTTGAAAGTACATCTCTGCATTCTGAATTGCTATATTAGTAAATTTGAAAACTGATGTTTATAAGGGATACCATTCATTCAAAATTTATCCATTTTTATCCTGTGTGACAGGCATGTACCAGGGACTGTAGATTGATTGAAGAATGAGGTGTACTGAAGGCCTTGCCGTCAAGTAGTTTATGGTTTAGAGGAAGAGCTATCTCAGATGATTTTCCTGGGTGTTCTTCCTTCATTGTCTTAGCATAGTTAGCTCCCACTCCTCCTCCAGTTCTCAGATCTATCAGGGTGACTGATAACTGATGCCTCCCAAGACTGGATCAGGTGCCCCCTCCTTACTATATGGTGTGATGGAGCTTTTCCTCATATTTGATTGACACTTCTATTCTGCTCTAGGCTGTAAGATGCAGCCTAGAACTATATGGTTTTCCCCTCCCTTCCTTCCATCCATCCTTCCTTCTCCTCTCTTTCCTTTTGCATCCTGGGTGACATTTTCTGTTCACATTTTATCTTCAATACCTGTCACATAGAAAGTGCTCCATAAATTCTTGTTCGATGAATGCATGAGCAAACAGACTCTCTCAAGGACAGACAAGGACTGCCACCATAGCACATGCTTTAAAGTTTTCAAAGCTTTTTGACATACATTATCTCTCTTGACAAATAAGCAGAAGAGGGAGAAAGGGAGTTGGATTCCATTCTCAGGATGTTGTTCCAGCTGCTTTAAATAGAATCTGCTCTCAGTAGGGCAGTCCTTAAGCAAACTTTTGGGGCCAGGTTGCAGTGTGGCGTGTGATGAATGGGGCCTTGTGATATGCTTTCCATGAAGTATGCCCATGGGAATGGGTTTTATATGTCTAACACATATGAAGTTTTATGGGCAATGCCCAAAATAGTGGTTAAGAAGTAAAATAGCTGGAAAAGTGCCAAAGGGGACATATGTGGGAAGTCTGTAAAACAACAATTGTCAGGAAAGAAAAAGTAGCTAAAATAAGCTAATGGGGGAAGAAGGAAATAATATCCAGCAGTAAAATAGACAACATGATGGCTAGAGGGAAAACAGGAAGCATGATACTAAAGAAAAATTGCCAAGAAAAAGTGCAAACTCCAGAATGTCAAGCTTCTTCATTTAGAAGAGGTTAAGAGATCAAGGAACATGACCTTGCCTTCCTGCCTCCGTTCTTCCGAGCAGTCTGATTAATGGATGTTCTTAGGTGCCTGGACAAAGGACAAAAACACAGCTCTCAGGAGCATGCGCGTGCCTGGTTTCTTCTTGATGTCCATCATTGCCATCAAGGAGGCAGGAATCTTAGAGAAGGAAAGATAGAGATTTGCAGGTGAAAAAGAATTTGGTGGGGGCTGGAGCAGTGGCTCAGCAGTTGGAGCGCTTGCCTGGCATGCGCAAGGATGTGGGTTTGAACCCCAGCACCACATACACAACTAAGTGTCAGAGAAACAAAGGCCAGATGAAAAAATAAATAGAAGTACTCTGGTCTTTGGCAATGTTAACCCTTTCTTCACCGCCTCCTCAACTGAGTGCAGGCATTCGGCAACCCTTCTGTCTGTAGAGTCTGAGGGAAGAAAAAAGAAGAGAAGGGAGGGGCTGCTGAATGGTGCAATGTTTTTTATTTGGAGAAAAGTATTTCTTTCGTTGTCCCTCTTCATTTCATTACTGTTGGCACCTTTTTTAACTCTCTATATCTTACTATCTCCTTGCTAAATTGCTGTCTCACCAAAGTATATTGTTAGGGAGTCTTTCATTGAATCTAGTAGGTTCCACACGTGCTATCATTGTGTGTGCAGCTCATCCATTTGTGCGTGTAATAGATGATAGGCGTCTGAAGGCACAGTTTCCATCTACGGAGATTCATCGTGCTCACTCCGACTCTCCAAGGCTCTGCTCAGCGCCTGGTACGCAGTAGGCCGGCAGTATTTGTTGCCCTGGCTTTTTAAAACTACATCACCTTAAACTACTTAGTGGTATATGCCTTCTGTTTTTCCTTCCTTCTCAAATATGTCACAGGAAGAAAAAAAAAGTTCGATCCGGTAAAACCCTCCAAGGATTTTATAGAAATTCAAAACACATACTGTATCCAATTCATGAACTCATCAAGTTAGCATGCATCCAAGTATTTGGAGGAGACTGGTAAAAAAAAGAAATAAGCTAAAATAGAGTCTATTTTTTCTATTTGATTTTCATGAGAATATTTCTAAATTTTATATAAGATACATTTATATATAACATATAGTGTTATACATGTACTTTTTTGTACCAGGGATTTAATCCAGGGGTGCTTAACCACTGAGCCATATCCCCAGCCCTTTTCATTTTTTATTTTAAGACAGGGCCTCACTAAGTTGCTGAGGCTGGCTTTGAACTTGTGATCATCCTGCCTCAGCCTCCAGAACCACTGGGATTACAGGTGCATGCCAGCACTCCTAGATATAAATATTCATATATATATATATATTTTTTTTTTTTTTTTTTTTGGCCTGAGTCAAAAAGTCTGTCAGGACACCAGGGTTTTGACCTGGATCTTCTGGCCCTGATGAGACATTGACATTTCTTATTCTCCATGTCCACATCTGTAAAATGAGACTGAGATTAGAGGGCAGCCAACAATTTCAAACTTTCTTCTAGTTCTGTCACCTTGGGACTCTAAGATGAGGAGCACAAACTCTCACCAAGGAAAGGGGAGGTCCTGGTGTCACCTACCACCAAAGGGGGCTGGGAGGCTGTCCCAGGGACCCAGTTGCCTGTAGACAATGAAGAGCCAGATTCTTGAGGATCAAGCAGGGAAGCAATGATCTCCATTGTTCCAGACCAGGAAATGCCAGCCAGGAGTTCCACATTCAGCTACTTCCTGTGGATGGCCTTAGGAAGGAGCCCCTGCCTCCTGTCACTTAGCACTGATGTTCCTGCAGTCAGTCAGCACATTGCTCACATTCCTGTGCATCACAGTCACAGTCACGTGGGCTTCAGGGCTGGCATCTGGTTAAAGGGCAGGTCTGACAGTGGGTGAGAAGCGGGGACAGGTCTGGTGCAAACCACGGTTGGAGGTTGCTAGGGAGGAGTGCGTGTTTGGTGCAGAGGCCCCTCATCCCTACCTGGGACCACTCCTCCACAGAAGAGGACCTCCCAGCCCACTGAGCTCAACAGCTGTGAGAGTAGTCAGTGACCTCAGCACTTGGAAGATCCTGCTGTCTGGGTAGAACTTGCCTGTGCCTTCAGATCGTTTTGGTTTTGTTTTTTTTTTTTTTGGTCTCCTGAACACCATCAAGCAGAAACCATGACTTGCAAATCCAGGGTCCTTTTTTGTAAAGCCTATGGACCCCCTCTGAGAAGAATGTTTTAAATGCAAAAATCTAAATATATACATAAAATTAGAAAATACACTCAGTGTTATCAGAATTCAGTTACCAATTTTATGTAACAAAGTGATACATATTCTTCCTCCTTTTCTTTTTTTAAATTTTGAGACAGGGTCTTGCTAAGTTGCTTAAGGCCTTGCTAAGTTGCTGAGGCTAGCTTTGAACTCATGATCCTCCTGGCTCAGTCTCCTGAACTGCTGGGATTACAAGTGTGCACCATTGCACTAGGCTCACCATAATTCAATATCAAAGTATCGTGATCTATTGGTGATAAAAATCACAGGTTCTGCTAACGCTACTGTGTTTGCTGTCTACTGTGTTAGTTTTCTGCTGCTGCATAACACAACTCAGCAACTTAAAAATAATATCACTCTTTCTGAGGGTTGGGGACCTGGGAGCAGCTTGGCTGGGTGTGTCTCCCAGGAGGTTGTAGTCAAGCTGTTGGCCAGAGCCATAGTTATCTGAAGGCTGGAGAATGGACTTCCAATCACTCATGTGACTGTCTCTCGGCTGGATGCCTGGGGTCTTCATCACGTGTCAGGACATGGCAGCTGGCTTTCCTCAGTGAGTAATGGAACAAGAGAATAAGAGCCTGAGACAGAAGCCGTGGTGTTTCATAACCTAACCTCAAAAGAAACAAACATCACTTCTCCTGTGTCCTGCTGGTCACCTAAGACCATTGTGGGTCAATGTGGGAGGGGACTGCTCTGCGCTGTGAGCATCAGGAGGTGGGGTCACTGGGGAATAGGGAAACCAACTAACACAGTTACCTTCATAACGGAATGATATGCTAACTTTCAGTTAAAGCTCAATAAAAATTGAAAGAAATTTTTCCCATCCAAGTTCTTGGACCCTGAATGTTATCCAAAGGCTCCAGGTTAACAGTCCCAGATACACTGAGAACATCTTTGTTTTCAGACAATCTCTGGCCTTTTTATCCCCCACTATTTAAATTTTGGGGCTTTATTGAGGTATGAATGACAAAAATTATATATATGTGACAAAAATTATATATATATAAATGACAAAAATTATAATATGTATATATATACATATATATATACACATACATATACATTTCTTGTACAACTTGATATTTTAAGACACATACCTACTGTGAAATGATCACAAGCGAGCTAACACATCATTATCTCACATAATTTGTTGACTATAGTCCCTTTGCTATGTAACAGTTTCCAGGACTTGTTCATCATGCATAACTGAAACATTGTCCTTTGAACAATATCGCCTCATTTTCTCCCCACACCCAGTCCCTGGCTATTCTCCACTGTACACTCTTCTTCTGTGAGTTTGACTATTTTAGATTCCACATCTAAGTTGGGATCATGCAGTATTGGTCTGTTTTTCTGTGGCTTATTTCACTCGGTATAATATCCTCCAGATTTGTTCATGTTACTGCAAACAGCAAGGGTCCTGTATTTTTTTAAGACTTAATACCTGTGTATGTGTATGTGGTGTGTGAACACGGTATTTTCTTTCCCCATTCATTCATTGATGGACATTTAGGTTATTTTGTTTTAAGAGAGAGAGGGACAGTGAGAGAGAAAGAGAGAACCAATTTTATTTTTCCATCTGGGGGCTTTGTTTCTTTGACACTGCGTTGTGTATGTGGTGCTGGGGTTCAAACCTGCGTTCTCCCGCATGCCAGGCAAGCACTGTAACCACCTAAGCCACTGCTCCAGCCCCCATTTAGGTTATTTCTGTGTATTGGCTATTGGGAAAAAGGCTTCATTGAACAGAGGAGTGTCACTGTGTCTTTGAGATACTGATTTTACTTCCTTTGGATATGCACCCGGAAGTGGGATTGCTAGATCCTATGGTAGTTCCATTTGTTGCGGATCCTCCATGCAATTTTCTGTAATGTCTGTACCCAGTGTACAAAGGTTTCCTGTTGTCTTTTCTCTTTTTGATAATAGTGATTCTAACAGGTAAAAGGTCATATCTCATTGTGGTTCATATTTATTTCCCCCTAATAATTAGTGATGTTGGGCATCCTTTTATATACCTGTTGACCATTTGTATTTTTTCTTTGGTGAAATGTTTATTCATGTCCTTGCCCATTTTTAAACTAGGCTATTTGTTCTGTGATTGTTGTTTCTGTTGTTGAGTTGCAAGAGTTCCTTATATATTTTGGCTTCTGGCCACCTCCAGTTAAAATCATTATTAGAGTGATTAACTGTTAGTGACAACAGTATATAAGTCAGGAGAATACTAATAATAAAAAAAAGTTCATAGACTTAAGGAGGACTAATTTTGATTGACTCGATTTCAAAATATTAGCTTTAAGGGCATTTTGGAGACAATGGGTACATTAACTCTGAAGTAAATATTAGATAATGTGAAGGAATTATTAATTTCCTCACATATGATAATGGCACTAAGGTTATAAAGGAGATTGTCCCCATTCTTAGGACATTAATGCTAATGTATTTAGGGCTGAGGTGTCTGCCATGATGTTTGTAACTCTAAAGGGTTCAGTAAAAAATTAAACATATACTCACATACAATCATATACATATGTGCTACACATATATAAAGACAAACAAATATAGACAAATGTGGACAACTGCTGAATATAGGTGATGAGCACATTTACATACAGTTCTTTCCATTGTTGTGTGTTTTTTAAAATGTTCGTAATAGTTCTTAAATGTTTAAACAGATACCCATTTTCAAATGCAAAACCGGGCTTCAGAAAGGGAGCTACTTGCCCAGGATGACGCTGTCAGTCGGTGTCCACTTGGGAACCTACATGTCAACTCCCACTTCAGTTTTTTTTTTTTTTTTTTTTTTCCTATTGCACCAGAACAGCCATCCTTACATTTTTCCAAGCTTGGAAACAAAGGCTTCATCAAACTGATTGAGCCTGGAAAACTACAAATGACATATTTCTCTGTCCCCAGCACATTGGCAGTCAGGAGTTTTTATCAATTTCGAGGAGACCTACAGTTGATCAGTTTTCCTGGAGCCTATATACTTGTCATCATGCATGGGCCCGGTGTGATTTAAGCCACTTAACAATAACAAGAGAAGGATGTCCCTTCCATTCTCATTACCCAAAATAATAGAGATAAGCCTTCAACAGGAATGCAGTTCACATACCTCAGGCTTCTGCCAGAGGTGACTTTTGCATCTGTCACTTTTAACCTCTTTTTTTCCTTCTTGGTTTGTTCTCACCTCCCAGTTATCCAAGCCCTAATGTCATACAGACTCTGAGTATAAGCAGTGTAGTTTCAAAATTCAGCACCAACATGTAGTTGTGTGCCTTTGAGCATAGTGCTTACTTCTCTGTACCTGAGTCTCAACATTTGTAAGTTGTCTGCAATAGTCATGTGGTAAGCAGAATAATGACCTCAACGGCACCCATGCCCCTGATCCCTAGAACCTGTGGATATGTTACCATTCCTGGAAAATGAACTATGTGTTTAAAGCTACAGATACTGAGGTAGGAGATTGAACTCAACCAGATAATCCAGGACAATCTAATCACAAGAGACCCTAAAAGGAAAAAACAAAAACTTTCCTAGGGATAGGCCAAAGAGAAAATGCTATAGTGGAAGGAGGACTTGTTCGGTAATTGTGGAAAAGACCTAAATAGTTGACTTCTGATTAGATCAGATATATAAATAGGTATCACTGAACAGTGCACAAACCTCAGAATTTTTCTGGTAGCCAATTTTTTTAAAAGTATTAAGTATTAAGGTACTCTATTTTTTTTTTTAAAGAGAGAAGGACAGTGAGAGAGAGAGATACAGAGACAGAGAGAATCAATTTTTATTGAGTTTTTCCCTTGGCTTTCGTTGCTCTGACACTTAGTGTGTACGTGGGTGCTGGGGTTTGAACCTGTGTACTTGGCACATGCCAGGCAACCGCTGTAACTGCTGAGCCACCGCTCCAGCCCCTGGTAGCCAAATTTTTAAAAAGGTAGGTGTAACTTTAATAACATCTTATTTATCCCAATATATCCAAAATATTAAATTTTAATACACAATAAGTGTAAAATTTATTATTAAGATATTTTAATTGGGTATATTAAATCTTTGAAATTGTTGAGTGTTTTATTCTTAGAGCTTGTCTCAATTTGGACTAGCCACCTTTCAAGTGCTCAATAGCTACTTGTGACTAGTTGCTACTACATTGAACACTACAGATTCCAGAGGCAAAAATAAATGGCCTCTTGGATGAGGCACATCAGGTACAACTGAAAGCAAAAGAATTATACTGAAAAATGAGTGTTATATAAAAGCTTAAATCCTAAATATTTCCCTACTGCATTATTCCATATAATCTTCCTTCTTCGACTTGGCTTTCAAAATCCAGAGGGCCAAGTTTCCACACTTAAGCCAACTCTTAAGTATGACCATAGTCAAGGATCACCAGACATTTGACAAGAGTCTTCACTGTGAAAGATAAAAGTTAAACAAATTTTGCAAGTTAATTCTTTCTGGATCTCTCACATTTCTGTATATATTTCAAGCAGGGGCATTGAGTGTTTTTGTAAGTTATCTTTTCAAGGATGTTTGTATAGCAATTGTCTCCCTCTGCAGCAAATGGTAGGTTTATTTTCTGTCCAGTAGTATATTGCCTCTCTCTGGGGCAAAGATCAGAAAGACTTGCTATCCATTATAAAAGATTAGTGTTCCCCAACTCCAGGTTTCTCTCTGGTGGCACAACTTACTATGCAGGCAAGCATCACTCAGGCTTCTTTTTATCATCCTGTGAGAATTGGTGCTGAAAACAACTGCTACAAATGTGGATACTCTAGAATCTGCTATTTCTATGAGTTTCTAACTCAGGAGTCTTGTGTCTCCTGCCAGTATCCATGTAACTCTAGCAGGCTGACTTGTTTCCCCTCTCTTTTATCCTCAGAGAAAATTTTAAAAGTTATTACTTCCATGAAACGAGAATGGAATGTCATACAAAGGAATTTAACTAGTCATGGATTCCCCATTCATCCATTCCCTGATCTCATGTCTCCTCTGTAATACCTCCATGCTATAATTAGAAATGAGCATATACATTTGTATTAATATTTGAAATTTCTGAGTTTCTTTACCTGCCTGTGTATAGTTCATCTTCTCATGGGAATAGAGTATTCCCAGCCATGTTGATGACCTCCCTTTTCCTTCCCTCCCTTCACTGCCTCCATCCCTTCTCCCCCCCACCTTTATTGTTATAGTTCCCCCAGCTTATATGAAATTTCAGCTTTGGTGGGTTTATTAATTAAACTTAGCTAATTTTCATCCTATCTAAGGTTTCACTCTGGCTTCCACATATCAGAGAAAACATTCAGCTTTTAAGGCTCTGTTTTTGAGATATTTCACTCAGCATGACTTTCTCTGTTTCCATCCATTTAGCTACAAACACCATGATATTGTTCTCTTGAAGAGCAGAGTAGAACTCCATTGTATATATACCACAGTTTTAAAATCCATTCATCCATTCATCCAGCCAGGGGTATCTGGGTTAGTTCCATAGTTTAGCTATTGTAAACTGAGCTGCTATAAACATTGATGTACCTGTCTTTCTATAGTAAGCCAGTTTTAGCTCTTTTGGGAAAATACCCAGGAGTGGGATAGCTGGGTGGTATGGTGGTTCCATCCCTAATGTTCTGAGGAATCTCCACACCGCTTTCCAGAGTGGCTATACCGATTTGCAGTCCCACCAACAGTGTGTTAGTGTTCCTTTCTCTCCAAGATGACCAATTCTTTAAGTTGTATAGGAATAATAGAAATGTGGGTTCTAGAGTAAAACTTCCTGAGCTCAAATTATAGCTCCAACTCTTAATAATTTATTGACACAACTTTAGACAAGTTTATTGAACCTCTCAATGCCTTAATTTTTTTCTGTGAAAAAGACAAGATAATACCTATCAGTGTAGTTTTGTGACATAGTAAGTGCTCGATTAATGTCAATTTATTATAATAAACTACAAATGATATTTTTTTAAAAAATGGAATGTCATAGAAATGGGACAATAATAGAATAAAAATAAGTTTGGGGGGTTTAAAACTGTAATGGTGGAAATAAACTCACTGACAGTGTCAGAAAACACAGCTGAGAAAAATATGAATGAAAAAGAAGAATATTATTGCATCCATCCAGAAGATCTAACATCTAAGTAATAGAATTTCTAGAAAGAGAAAAAAAACTGAAGAAAAGAAATGAATAAAAAGAATAATTTAAGTAAATTTGAAACATGAATTTGTAAGTAGAAAGTCCCAGTGAATGCAAAGCTTAATGGATAAAAGCAGATCCACTCTTAGACACATCATCATTAAGTTTCAGAGCACTGGGAAAAAGGGAAAAATAAATGTTACCAGCTTCCAAAGAACCATAACAGTTTCCACAGAAAGATCCAACTAATAGAATTATTTTAGATCTCTAAACATCCTCAGGAGATGTTAATGGTCAATAGCAAATTGCCTTTAAAATTGTAAGAGATCTCATTTCCAGTCAAACTATTAATTGAGTGTGAGAGTGGAATAATATTTTCAAGCATGCTAGGTCTCTAAAAGATAGAAGTAAAAGCAAATGATAAAAACAAGATAATACAGTAAAACAAAAAAATGTACAAGGCAGGAAAAGTAACAGTATGTAACATGATTCCATGGAAAGCAACTTTACATGTTCAAAATTGTTTAGTCATTAATATACTCCACGCTGTGATGTAACTATAATGAGAAAATAAGGGGATAAGAAGTGGGCATGTAGGATGGGGATAGTATGGTAGAAAAAGAGTTGTATTGCTTTTTTAAAAGTTTTATCCATTATAGGGAATGAAGAAGTAGAAATACAGGCATGCTAATCAGAAGTCTGATTGCCACATCCGGTTGCCTTTAAAAGCTACAATGGGCTAAACATAGACATCTACTTTTGGTTTTGATAATTAGACTTGTGAACTATTCAACCAACATTATGTGCAGGTATAACTTCCATAAATTAAACACTAAGCAACAAAAACAAAAATACAAAGAAGAAGCCATGTAATTCTGCATTGTGTTTTGCCCTTTCTGACCCCATGGTAGTGTGGGCAAATGGCTTCAAATAGTTGGTCAGCTGCAGGGAGGCTGGTGGGTCCCATGAAAGTTTCCCCAAAAGCCTCAGGGCAGAAGCAGAAGCCCAGCATATCCCTTGTTCCTCCGAGAAGCCTCCTCAAGAGGCACTGTGACCATGAATAAAGCATTCAGGAGACATTCACCTTCCAAGACTGTCCCCTAAGGAAGGAGGGGGTGTGGGGAAGAACACACAGAAGGACTTTGTTTGGTAGATGGAACAGTTCATTGGCAAAATTGCCCTGAGGTTGACTTCCCATTGCCTTTGGTCTCAAGATCCTGGGAAAAGAAAGGTCAGTCGATTTTTAATTCTTAACTGTTAAAAGGCAGGGTGTTTGTAACCAGGCACAGAACACAGATATCTGGGTGTAATAATCAGTGCCTTAGCATCTTGGATTCTTTCCCCAACATGGGAGCTGGTCATCACAGTTCCACCAATTCCGGGATTTGGGAAGTTCTACCAGATGTCTTGTCCCTGACTCAGGAGTGCTCACTCTCAGTTTGGGTAGGAAGAGAAAGGAGGTAAATTATTGTAAAGCCAGCTAGCTCATGATTAGAGTAACGAAGTGCTCTCCATAGCACACACTATAGGAATCAGGAAAGACTACATTGCTTGCTGCTATAATGAAAGAAGACCTCATGGCTCAGATTAGGTCCATCAAATGAATGATTTCCAGAGGCAGAAATATTAAGGAAGAACAATCCAACCAAAGAGAATAGCTTGAATAAATAGAAATAAATATACGGGAATTTGGAAAGACAAAACTTAAGTACCTACCATGTGCTTCTGTCAATATATGCCTCATATGGTACTAAAAACCAAGTACTCCCTGTTGGTATATCAATGCAGGGTCATGGATTAGTTGATAGCAGGACCTAGATTTTTTTAAACCCCAGGTCTGACTAATGCAAAACCTATTTTTTGTGCAGATTTCCCACCATCTGTGCTGCCTCTGATGCAGATACAACAAAGTTCAGTGCGATTCAGGAAATAATTTTGGGCTCCTTCCAAGACAGACCAGATAAAACTCAAGTGTGGGCAGTTCAATTGAAGTTAATTCTAGGAAACTTTGGTAAGGAAATGGTAAAAAGAGACAGGGAAGGAAAGAAAATTGATAAAGGGTTCCTTATTAAGCAATAGGCCACTGTAGGCAACTGGAGCTGATCCTGCAGGGGAAATGTGGGATCCAGTATATGACATGCGCCTCAGAGGTACCCATCCCCTGGGGTGAGGGAGCTTGACTAATCATATATTGCAGCCATTGATCAAAAGATGCTTGGCAGGAAAGTTCATTCCTCACACTTTAACTAGGACTTTTTCTGATAAATTATTTTATTCTTCAAATCTGAAATAGTAAAAATGTTGTCAAATCTATCAACTGTTCACTTTAGATATGTACAGTTTATTGTATATCAATTATACCTAAATAAAGCTGTAAAAAATGGGGAAAGTGGAAATAACAGAAAGAGACATTAAATATCATCTAACACAAAGCCTCTCAACTATGAAGTATATCATTACCAAAACATATCCATAGGATTTGACCTCCAGCAGAGTAAAAAGGGACTCCCAGCCTCCACCACCCGCCAGCTCTTCCACTCCAGGACACAAGTGTTGCTTGGAATGGCCTCAGTAACAATATTGAGACAGATTAGGAGAGACAGTGAAATGGCTAGGTAGTCAGGACAGAGGGCCCCTACCCAAGAGCTAGCTGGTAGAGGCAGAGAGTGATTGACAGGGCGTGCTCAGGGCCTTCAAATGCAAAAGACCTTGAGGTTCACCCTTGTCCCACTAAGATGGGGGTGGTCACAGGTGGGTACTAGGAAGTATTTGCCACCTTTTGTTTTAACCAATGGTGCTCTTGACCAGTTTCAATGCCTGCTTTACATAGATTTTAACCAATGGAGTTGATACATTTCTCAATGCCTGCTTTGCATGAATGTTAATTATGCTCATACCCCAAATCTATATAACCTCTGGTCTAACCTCCCATTAGACGGTGTCCTCCTTCCAGGTACCCCTCTGCCTTGCGGAGTCTCTGCTCTTCTTCCTAAATAAATCCTACTCTTTTTACTCCTCCTTCCTTGGTTGTCCGTGGATTTTATTCTTCAGATTTGTGAGACAAGGACCCAGAAGATCGGCGTCAAATTCCCGGGGTGAATTTCCACTGCACCAAGACCTGCAACGCGCCACGGAAATCCCAGCTCTTGGCTGGGTAGCTGCTAACACTTTTGGGCTGCAGAGACCTGAGGGACCTGCAAGGAGCCCAATTTCTCAGTTCTAACTCAGAGGAGTTGCAAACACTGAAAACGGGCAACTTTGGCTATGGAATTCTGTAGCCAGGCTCTCTTCATTCACCAGCGGGAGCAGAGAATCCGGCCTCATCTCAAAATCCCCACATCAATATCATGAGCATTATCAAGGCAAAAGGCCTTGTAGGGTGTTGGCCAGTGGATCAACAGATTTTTAATAGGGAGATGTGTTTAACAGTGGTTCTGAATATAAGAAAATACGATTGTCGGCATTATTTCTAACAATAAGAGAAATTACATAAGTGAGGCCTCTACTTGAAATACCAGTGCTTATTAGCATAGTTTTTTTCCTACTGTGCTAATTTAACAAGGTTCGTGGTGGCAAACACACCACCTATCCTATTTTTGTCTCAAGAATTGGAGTCTGGAAAATTGTGATCAGTGCAAAGTTGAGTCAGTTGTCTGCTACTATGACAGCATTAAAAAGGAGGAAATTAACTGAATTGGCAACATTTTGGACAAAAGTGGCCCACAGAAACCAAGCTCCTTGGCTCTTCTAACTCAGTTTGTTGTTTGAGCTCCGTAGAGGATGATGCTATGCTGAGTATATTTCATTTTCCCTTCCAGGTCCTCTCTCCTTCTTCAAAGAATCAGTGCCCTTTACAAACTACATGTACAGCTGGATGCAGAAAAGCACTTTAACTGGGCTCTGATGGATGATTTTTATTTACTCCTCCAGATTCACATCTACCCAGATCTTCTTATGGCCACTTATGGACCTAACCAAACAGCTCCTTTCTTCTCCACTTCTGGTTGGAGAGCCAATGAGATGCACTGGCAGAGATCAGAGGATGAGAGGAAAATGAAGTTGGGGTAATCCCTGACCCACCCCCGCACCCTAAGGCTGTGTCCCAGAGACTTCCTCCCTCTAAGCTTTGCTTCTGGCCTGCAGGCAGCTGTCCTGCAGAGCTTCCCGGACAGGAACCATTCCTACTGATCTAATGGTGGTAACAGTTCTGTGTCTTGCTGTCACCACTCGTTGCTGGGTATCTTTAACCCAGTACATCTTTGTAAATCATCCCCTCTCAATTTCATGGTGTCATTGGTTTTTTGTTTTTTTTTTCTGGATAGAGATTCTAACTGGAAGGTTGTTGTGCAGAAATCGTTTTCTCAGTATTTCCACAGGGCTCCTGGGGAAGTTAACTTGCCTGCTCTTCATTACATCTCAGATAGCTCAGCCTTAGTCTGGAAAAGAGCCTAGCAGGGTTTTGCTCTGTACCCTGTTGGGTTACTCATTTCCCTGGTGTGATTCTAAGGGTTAGATCCAGTTATCAGGGCATCAACTTCAGTTAGGAAGGTTGGGGTGCACACTGCCTATCAACAAGTCCATTCATCTGAGAGTCAGCCTGCTAACCTTAGAAAGTCTAGGGCTTTCTAAACCAGACAGCTTCAAGACTTCACCTTGTGCTAAGTGCACAGTGTCAAAAAGGCCTCTCTGCTTTAGAATCTGCCTTTTGAGGTCCCTATCTGGTTATTTAGAAAAGTGTTCTCCAAAGAATAGTCTGGGGAACACTGCTGTGTGCCAACGGATGGAGTTTGCAGCAGAATAAATCAGCAACACTCTACAGATAAGCTCCTTCCCCCAGCCCCTGCAATTTGGAGACTTTCTCCATGACAGAAACAAGATTCTGATTTTGTTCTTACGTAAGCTCTTTTTCTCATCACACTCATTACAAATGGGGAACAGACTTTTCTCAGGCTGGTATTTGGGTACTTAGAATATAGAAGACTGTGAAATCAGTCCTGGGTAATAAAATAGGTCAGCATTTTCCCATGTTGTGCTCCGTAAAATCCTGAACACCCTGCTTATTAAGAGTGCAAACTTTTGAGAGAATTGCAAAGCCCAAGGACATGTTAAAGACTGATAAATTCTGCAGTAAATGGATTTGCTAACGTTTATTTAGCACAGAATCCCCCAAACTTGTTTGAAATGATTTTGTCATGTCATGGCTAGTCCCATTGGGAAAATGGGTGTTCTATGAAACTTTTTCTGGAAGTGCTCAGTCGGTTGACCTCTAGAGTCAGTTGATCAGGGTCCCAGTTCTCTTAATGATCAGCTAATGTCTAACACCTGAATAGTGCTAGATATTTTCATATGCATTTCTGCCACGAGTCTTATGGTGATGCTGTGAGAAATGGGCAGGAATTATAAGTCCCAGACTCCTCAAGCATATTGGAGGAATGGACAGATGTCATGCTCAAAGTCACACAAAAGATGAAGCTAGAATTTAACACCAAGGTCTTCAAGCTCTAACAATTATAATTCTCTACTACGCTGCATTGAATCTTAGAGCAGGAAGTAATCTTAGAGAATCAATCATCAGATCAGGAAAATTTTACTCTAGCAAAGAGGCAATTCAATGTGAGTCCAGTGCAGATACATTTAACTTTTAATTGATATTTAAATCCGTTTAAGTGCAGTGATACTTCAACTGCTTTCTTTAAATTATTTTGACAACTTCCTCTTGTTCTGGTCTAACAGAACTCTTCTACCTCCTGTTTCCTCATGATTCCAGAAAACAGGTTACATTCTTCTTCTAAAGTGAAGTGGATTGAATGTCACAGACAGTGGACCTCTTGCGTTACTCACAGACCAAAGCAAATGACATTGGGGAGAAAGCAAGGGCACTCTACATTATATTGTCTCTGAGCCAAGAAAAGTGGACATGGGATTTAATAGTACTTTGTTAAAGTGATTAATCCCAGTCTATCTTTGTGTAGTCAACCAAAACAAAAAAAAAAGAAAGAAGATTGTTTTTGCATTTTTAAAAAGAAAGAAAAGAAAGGCTAAGAAACAATCTGATAATGATATTCTCCTTTCATCTTTCTGTGTGTTTCTAATTAGGTTTTCATCCATGATTCATCCCTTCATTCAGAAAATTTTTTTCTGAGTACTTGCCCTGAGCCAGGCAATGTGCTAAGACTAAGGAAACAAGATAAGATTCATTTTTCATCTCACCCAAATCGAATATGAATCAGTATTACCAGAAGAAACATGTATTGAGTACCTGATGTAGAGGTGCTGGATACTTCAGGGACCTAAAATGAGACAGGGCATGGCAGTGTCCCTGTCCTGCATGGGTTCAGTCTCCATGAGAAGGTAGATGTGCTCCAAGCAGGTTAAGTGACATTTTTTAGTGGTGTGAAGAATGAGTGGAACCAGCATTCCAGGTGCAGGGGGATGACTCTGCAGGCAGGTGGAGAAGCTGTCAGGGAGGTGTCAGTGTTTCAAGCCAAAGATAACTCTTATTATGAACCGTAGCATTGCAAGGGAGACAGAATCCTTCATTTGAGAGAATGAAACCTATCATAGTGTAAATTGACCTCCCAGGAATAAAATTAGCACTAAAAAAGATTTAGGTTTTGTTTCTATCAGGAGGGTCTATGTGTGGGTGCCTAGCTCCCTGAAACAGGGAACTTTCCTCTCCAGGTGGGAGTAACCATGAATCAGAGATGAATGTTCATTATTCTTTTGAAAGTTCTTCAACGTTAATTGTGTTTGGCACTTTTTAAATAGGAAAACAACTGTAAATTGGATGGTTTTGATTACATTATTATATTTGAGAGGTTTTTCCCTGTGTAATTACTATGTGCAGGCACTCTAATTACTAGGAAAATGTAATTTTTGACTGCCTGGTATTGAAAAAAACCTTGAATTCTCTTTTTAAAATGATCTCATCCTCAAAGAAGGTATCGAAAGTTAATCCTTTTTTTGATGTTAAAAAGAACATAAAAAGGAAAATGTTTTTGATGAAGCGAGTATTTGTACAGCTTTATTTTTAAAAGTTTAGGTATCATATCCTGTTAATTTTAGAGAAATTATGATAATTTGATGCAAAATCTTATGTATACGGGTTATAGTCTAAATGGAAAATCAGATCCATGCTTAGTGAGGGTTTTAAGTTTTTATTTATTTCAAGTTCTTAACCAAGAACTCATATATGCCTCTGTTTGACCTCCACATCAATCAATCAATAAGCTTGAAAATTTGGGATAGTAATTAAAATGCCTCCTGACCCTCTTGATTTTTCACAAAGAATAAATACCATAAAGTGTAGCCACAGATAAGAAGCACTAGAGGTGTCTTCCCTTCCAAAAAAGTACAGCTTTTAAAAAGTTAGTTAAATGTCTTTTAAATTTTTTCTTAAGAAATCTGAGACTTTGTCTGCAAAAACATTATAAGGTTAATCTACAAAAATAGTGAAGGCAAAAATCCCAGGAAACAAACTGAGCACATGAAGCTACTTTGACCTGAGCAGTATTTGCCAAACTTGAAGAAACATGCAACCCAGAGGGGCTGTTGCGGGAGCCTCACATAGGGAAGAGGAAGAAGTCCATGGGAGGGAGTCCATTTCCTCACTGTACATATTATGCTGGGCCCAATGGTCTAGGCCCTCAGGGAAATGGCAAGCCCAAGGTAAACCAGCTCTTGCATGGATTTGCAGTCCACAATTGCCTCATCCAATGGTCCAAGGAACTTTAAGTCTTGAACTTGGACTAAGCAGGTCCCTTACTGGTAATACCCCAAGAACAAGCAAAACAGTCTCCAGAGAAAAGTTCCATAAGATATCAATCATTCCAAAATTCTTTTTCAAATTCAACCACCAGCCCATGGTCAGACATAACCAGTTGCACAAACATGGTAACATAATGAGAAATGGCAGAAATAACAGACAATAGAACCAAACCACAAAGACTTCATGTATTAGAATTAGAATTGGATTATAAAATATCTATGATTATGATGTTTAAACAAAGAAACCTCAATCTCTAAAAAATAGGAAACTACAGAAAACCCAACAGTATCACCCAATTTTTATAAAAACAAACAAATAAACAAAACAATGCCTTTAAACACTTCCAAACATAATTCAGCAAACTACACTTTCACGGAATGAGAAATTTCACAAATTTATACAATGACCC
Organism: Aplodontia rufa; assembly: GCA_004027875.1. Taxonomy (NCBI): domain Eukaryota; kingdom Metazoa; phylum Chordata; class Mammalia; order Rodentia; family Aplodontiidae; genus Aplodontia; species Aplodontia rufa. The sequence goes on along the minus strand of PVKS010015428.1, from coordinate 19,440 downwards.
TGTATAGGCCAAATAAAAAGTGACCAGATACTACCTTTGAATTGTCAGTGCTCCTGTCCTGACTTCTGGCCCTAAGGTTATCCCTTAGAAATGGTTAAGTATGCCTCTCACTTTCCCCTCCCCAAGAGTGTGGATTTGGGTAATAATAGCAAGCCTTTTTAGTATTCACTAGGGTTCTTTGTGAAGAAATATCTTGCCAAACAAAGAGTCAGGGGGAGCTAACCTGACTCTCAGTATAGTCTTATTCCCATGTTGGCCTCAGAAATGGGAAATAAAATCTCCTACTAGCTTTGATAGCAACCCACTCATTATAACATACTTCCACATCACTCTGTGTGGTTAGATGCATCCTTCAGGATGTGATCAGTCATGGTCAGCCTAGATCATCCTTCAGAAACTAATCACTTCTTCCCCCATCTGCTGGGAAATCCCTGAGCCAGCAGCCCCTATGGTCTCTGCCTTAGCTGAGAAGAGCTACCTAGCATAAGGTCTACCTCCTCCCTGGGTGGCCCATGTTCAGTGACTAGTCAACAAGAGGGTATAAAGTCATTTCCCTCTTTTCCCCTCTGTGGGGCACCTCTGAAGATTATTCCACATTCTAAACTCCTGGAGGATTGACTGAGTCTCCCACTCAGATATCTAGCATGGCAGTTCAGCTCCTCCCTGTGCCCAGTCCTGCTCTCTTCCCTTCAATCCCAAGAGCATTCCCTCATAAGCCTCCTGCATGTTAATCTCTATATTCAGGTTTCTTAACCAGGGGACCCAGTCTGTGGCGCTTGGGTCTTTGTTGACATGAGTCTCTGACATTTTTGGGGTCCAGACATTCTTTTCTTTAGAGGTTCTCTAATTTTAAGAACCTTGTCTAAGCGTCAGGAAATCTTTGTTCTCTCAGCCTGTAGACCCTTTCAGGAAATTTCTTGACAATCACTCTGCCAAGAGCATCAAGACTTAGTATATGTTCCAAACTTGTTCCCCAGTTCTGATCATATTTGACAGTGATTTCAGGGAAAACAGCAAAGTCAAGATGCTCTAAGAAGGAGAAGTTAATGCCTGCTCACAAATGCAGAAGGCTTCGACCCCAGCTGGTAGCATTATTGGAAGGTGGTGGAAATTCAAGGAGGTGGATCTACTTGGAGGAAGTAGGTCACTGTGGGCATGTCCTTGAGGAGTATATTTGGACCTGGTCCCTTTCTCTCTCCCTGCTTCCTGGCTGCCATGAGATGAACAGCTTTGCCCCACCATGATGTTCTGCCTTGCCACAGGTCCAGAGTCAATGGAGCCAAATGACATGGACTAAGACAACCAAAGCCATGAACCAAAATAAACCTTTTTTCTTCTAAGTTGATTTTCTCAGGTGTTTTGTCACAGCAATGGAAAGCTGTCTCACTTCCCATCCCCCATTCACAGCTAAAAACATTCATTTGACTCAAAATATTTGCATTTTAACCTTTTTTAAAAAAGCCAGTTTAGTTCTCCTGATGAAAGTGGGAAGTTCAAATGTCTATAGTATCTACAACTGGGTGAAAATTATTGGAATAGCCATAAAATGGGTACATAGGAGAGAAGCAGTTGGTTGTTCTGTGGAGTTTTAGACTTGATGCCTCTGGTGAAGCCCACTGTATGATCAAATGGCTTTAATTAAAATCACTAAGTGACTCAGTGTCACTTACTATGGGGGAAGAAAAATTTCATTCCTTCTTCCAACCCAACTAACCTTGTCCACTAAGCCACTGAAAGCAGACTCTGATTAAATCAGCCTAAATTAGAGGACAAGTACACATCCATATAATTTTGAGGTTAATATAATCAAGCAGAAATTTCATCTGTGGCAACCACTTTAATTCTTAGTCCCTTTACATGTCTTCTCTCCAGATCAATGTAAAACAATTTTTTTAAAGAGAAAGGACAGTGAGTGTGTGTGTGAGAGAGAGAGAATCGATTTTATTTAATTTTTCATGTGGCTTTTGTTGCTCTGACACTTTGTTGTATATGTAGTACTGGGGTTTGAACTCACGTACTCGCACATGCCAGGCAAGCACTGTAACCACTGAGCCACTGCTCTAACCCCGGGTGCAATTTCTTGACATTAGGTTCTTTGTTGGTTTTGTAAATAAGTTTTATTTTTATAACAAACACAAGATTCAGGAGCTTCTATTTTTAACCAGAAAACTAAACATGCAATACACAGCGTGGATTATATTTTGGTTTGGGGAGTGGAGGTCGAAGAAAATAACTGACTATGGCTTATTTTACAGGTTTCAATTAAAAAAAAAATAGATGTTTAGGGTTCTGAGCTACCAGATGGATTTGTTTACCTTCAGATGCTTTTATTGATCTGAGAAGGGATGGGGTTAAAAAGAAAAGAGGGAGCTAGAAAATTAAAGGCTTTGGGGAAAGACAGCCAAGTGAAATTCAGGTATCCTAGCTTAAAATTAAACATGATTATGGAAGCCCTCTGCAGTTGGTTACTTGGAACCCAGATCCTTGGGGAAAAAGACTGCCCCAGGCATCATGCACATAATTTCCCTGGAATTAATGTGGAGGGGAACAGTCCATTAGGGTTTTAAATGATCAAAGTAGTTCATGTACTCTCTTGACAAACTAAGCAACAATATTTCCTCAAATTCAGGTCACAGAGGCTGTGACTGAAGCAATCGTTCATGGACCCCTAGTTCGAGTGATCCCTCTCCTTTCTCCCCCACATCACACATTCCGCGGGATGCTGTCCTTCCCCAGCTCCAGTGTGACAGCCCTGCTTTCTGCATCATAGCCTTCTCACGTCACCACATCCTCACCCCTACATGTAAGTAAGGGCAGTAGAGAGTGGGCCTGAAGAAAGAGAACCTCAGAGCTGGAGAGATGCCCTACTTTTCTCTTTTGTCTATTTCATCTGGAGATTGGTTTCTTTTTCATGAAAAGGGAAGAAAAATGAGAGGAGTGATTGAAGGCAGAGAAGAACTCAGGCCCTGGGAGCATGTGTCTAGGGAAACATTTGGCCTCGATGCTTGGAACTCTGGCAGGGTTTTCATTGACATTCTTGTTGTGCATAAGAGACCCTAGACGATGAACTGAACATTAGTTTCTGTTTTGAATTTGCTGAAGAGTACCGAAACACTCACTTTCTCTTGCTATGAGGATTGAAAAGACTTTCTAGCTAGCAATATTTAAACTGGTTGGAATCCTCAATTACTGAATTGAAACAGATTTTTATTACTTGATGACTGTTGTTTAGAAATGTTCTCAGGTCACCAAGGGTTTGAGTGTTTCTTGGCCATAAAACTTCAAAGAATAACATAAAGCTGGTTATTCTCTCATTGGAGAGAAATTCAATATTTGCTTTGGAGATGGAGAAGAAAGATTAGAAGAGAATGAGGGGAGAGATGAAGAGAGAAGGGAAAGAGTATGGAGCAAGTGGACAGAGGTGGGGCACCAGCTGGTGAAATGGCCCAGTCATGTGGCAGCCAAGACCACAGAAGAATGAGAAGGCTGCTCTTCCACATCCAGTCCCTTGCTATGATAGTCAGCTTTCCATTTCTGTTACAAAATACCTGAGATAATCAACTTAAAAGGAAGAGAGGTTTGTTTTGGTTCAGTTTCAGCAGTTTCAGTCCATGGTCACTGGCTCTGATGCCTTTGTGCCTGTGGTAAGGCAGAACATCATGGCAGGGAACATGTGACAGAGCAAAGCTGTTCATCTCATGGTGGCCAGGAAGCTAGCAGAGGCAGTAAGGGGCTAGGATCCCAATACCCCATTCAAAGGCACGACTCCAAAGACTTGACTTCCTTCCACTAGGCCCCACCTCTTTAAAGGTTCCACCGCCCCCCAGTACCACCATGGGCTAAAAACCAAACCTTCAACACATGAGCCCGTTGAAGGGCTTTCCATTTCTACTTCACAATCATTAAAGACTTCTCTGCTCATATTTTCTTTTTGGTAGAACTCAGAGAAGGGGCTGATGTTTCCTAGTATATTGCAACATGAAACTAATGTCATAGGAGAAAAACCTCATGAAGAAATGGCTCCCAGGAATTCATGGGCTCATAGGTAAACACCAGTTACAGACTTGGGAAACTGGGTTGAATTAATTTGATCTGGATGTCCAAGAGGGCAAGGATCTACTTTTGAGCAATATAGATGAAAGAAAATAAACTATTTTGAAATTAATGAACTATTTAGTAAAATCAATATGGCTTCCTGAAACAGTAGGATCCAGAATACACAGGAGCATGCTCTTCCTCTTACAGTGCATTGATGTTTGCAATACCATCCATGGTGGGCTTTGCCTGCCATAAGTATAAAAGGTATGACCATTTTAGTTAATTCTCTAGTGCTATAACAAAACACCAGAGTCTAGGTAATATATAAAGAAAAGAGGTTCATTTAACTCACAGTTTTGGAGGCTGAAAGTCCAAGATCAGGCAGCCCCATCTTTTCAACCTCTTGTAGAAACTCACAGTAGAGAATATCACAATGGCAGGAGCTTCTGTGGAAGATATGACACAGTGAAACAGGAAGCCAGAGCAATTTAGGGGCCAGACTTACTCTTTTTTAAAACAACCCACTCTCATGACAGTTAACTCATTCCATAAGACTAGCATACGTCCCTTCTGAGGGTGATATCCTATGACCTAGTTCCTTCTATTAGGTCTGTGCTGGTGGCTAAGCTTCTAGCACATGAATCTTTGGGGGACACATTCAATCCACATCCAAACCCTAGCACTGCCTGACCTGGAGTAAGGGTAAGTATGTGAATAAATGAATACCAGACAAGAAGATAATTACCTCCACAGATGATGAGGAAGAGGCAGGGTCAGTGGACAGGAAGGAGGAATTTTGGGGCATGTAGGCCATGCATGTCTCTCTATGGGGTATATAAGAAAATCACTGCAGGGTCACCTGCCTGGAGGCCTCTGCCTCGAGGGGCCAGCTACTCTTCATGCTGAATTCAAACACCTGTGCTCGGAGCCCCTCTTTCTAGGATACTACAGCTTTTTGAGTGTTCCTGCCCAGGATTTTATCCCTTTTAAAAAATCTCCCGTATTTCTGTGGAAGTGATTTCTTAAGAAAGAAATAAAATGGAGAAAGATGTGTGTGACTTTTGAGTTATTGCATAGGTGATTGCAAAGGCAGTAGTGCCTTCTTCAAACGTTGCCTGTGGCCACAGGTATGGGACTTCTGCGGGGGTCAGAGGAGGATTTCTCCCTGGTTAGGTGCATCCACCATGCAGTTTAGGTCACAGTGATGTGAAATCCTACACTAGGGACAGGAGCATTCACAGATTTTCTTTTCCTTTCTATTTTAACATCTATGCCTCGCATGCTTTCTGTTTAGAAGATACATAACTTTTTTTTTAATGACTTGTATGCTGTGATATTAAGATACAATTTAGAACCAAAAGACCTGGATTTGAATTCTGGATTCTTGACAAACTAGTGTCACTGACTCAGGCAAACCACCACTTTGTGACGCCTTCAAGCCCTCCTCAATGAAAAGACTGCTGGTAATACCCGACATTTTTAAAAAGCCTTTCTCAGGGCTGGAGCAGTGGCTTAGCCGTTATGGCTCTTGCCTGGCATGCACAAGGACGTCGGTTCAAACCACAGCACCACATACACAACAAAGTGTTGGAGCAATGAAAGTCACATGAAAAACTAAAAATTGAAAAGAGAAAGAAAAAAAAAAAGAAAGCAAGCCTTTCTTGGGCTCAATGCAAAGTGCCCTGCAATGAGCAACCTTTAAACCAAGCCTTCCAGAGCCTGAGGAGAGTCGTGTGTTGCTTGTTATTTACATAATTCTTTCTGAGTCTAACCTCTTCAGACTCAATTCATTGTGCCTAATGCTCAGGTCCAGAGTCTCTTATTTATATTCTAAGAATTCAGCATTTTCTTCACCCCAATTTACAATTGGGACACTAGGGCTTGAAAGTTAAGACAATTGCCCATAATCCTCAGCTAGGAACCTGGACGCCTGGTGCAGAGGCCACACCCTGAGGCCTGCTCCACAAAGTGGCCACACATTTCTGTCCTGGGTTTCCATTGAAAGCTTTCTTCAACCTCCTTCCTGGAAAGATGCACGAAAATTGTTCAGGGGCATCCGGCCACTTACACTTGCTGTGCCACGTGCATCTCTACTTTCAGGAACATCTGAGTGGCATCATCTTAGGCTCCCAGTGAACAGACTTGCCGCGGAGCTGTGACTTCTGCCAGGGTTTGGAAAGCCCATGTGATGAATGGTACTGCTGATTTTGCTTTGCTTGGTGCTAGAGCCCCTTGCGTTGATTAGACAAGGGATGATGAGCTGCTTGGTTCCTCCCCAGCTGGCAGCACCAGCAACCATTTCTCACACCTAACTGGAGCCTGTAGCAATGCAGCCCAGGTGCTCCAGGACCATGCAGAGGCATGCACTGCCAAGTGATGAAAAATCCTCTCTCTGAGCTTCCCCCTGATTGTTTTCAAATTAAAAGGCACTTTGGGGATAATTGAAATTCCCCCAACTGCCTGTGTAAGTGATTTTGGCAGCTTTGCCCAGTGGGCTCTGGCTCCCAGCACAACTGCCCACCTTCATACTTTCCACCCAGGGTAGGTCCTGCCCCTTTCTGAGCTCCTGCTCTGAGCACTGTGCCAGCTTCTTGCCTTCTAGGGGCTTCCTGCTGCCCCAGCAGAGATACTACCTCTGTGCCAGGTGGATCTTTGAAAGAGAAGCCCTGTGAAGCGTTCTGGAGTCTGTCTGGGCCTTGGGAAGAGCACTGCCTAGAGACACCAGCAGGGCAGCAAGCACACCCCTGAGAACCGGAAATGAGACACCTCAAAGCTTTGCTTCAGCTGATCAGTTGATCGTCCAAGAAGGACCCTCACTGAGGACTTACAGAACCCTTAGACTCTTCCTCCCTCCCTGTCTGCAGGGATTGGATTGCAGATGGAGCTTAATGAACACTAAGGAACACTCAACCCAACCCTGAACAAAGGCAGGGGACATTGGTTGGCTGGCCCAGTGTTTGGCAAAGAACTGGGCCTGGTGCCTTGTCCCCAGGCCGCCCAGGCTGTGGTTCCCTTGGTCACCACCTCTGTCTTCCATGCCTCATTTTGCAGTAGAGCCACGGGATGGCTGTTCACTCCCTTCCTTCTTCCCCCTAGAAAGACAGTGTGATAGGCTATAATTTGAGGCTGGAGAAAGTTATGGGAGGCTCCAGAATCTCATGAATTCACTGTAAAGATGTAATTGAAAGAGGCTAATATAAGATTTTATTTCTGTTTTAAAATAGCCATTGTTGCCTGGCACAATCCACATCTTTCCCTCAGAGCCTTTTTAGGGTTGGGATGGACTGAGTCTACCTTCTCAGTTCCTTCGTGTCCAGTCTGTTGTCATTTCATCACTGTCCTACCTTTCTCTTCAGTAAATTTGCTCACCTCCCCAAACCATAACCTTGATGACCCTCCCTGCCTTCCCTTCCCCCTTATCCTTTTCTGTCAGTTTTGGAGGCTTGGCCTTTTTTCCTTTTGCAATGACCCATTTCCTCCTTGAAACTCTCCCATTGCTTTCCACACTTTACTCATTTTCTTCCCATCACGCTGACTTCTGACTTTCACTCTGGCTTGGGGCACCTCTTCTTCTGGGAGCTCCTCCATGAGCACCAATGCTCCAGTGCATCTGTCCATCTCTGCTCTTGTGCCCCTGCACCTTCTTCTAGGGCAGGCACCAGCTGGTTGGGTTTCATGGTAGGTTTCAAGGCCTAGCCGACTTCCTTATTTCTTGCTTCTGGCAGCAAATTCTTTTCACCTATCCTGTGACCCATAGCTTTGGCTGGGCTAACCGTAGCACTCCAACACCCAGCTGACATGAATTGGCTTGAATTTTCACTTTGGCCAAATATGGCTCCCCTGGTTGTTCTCAATTTGTATCCCCCTCACCTCGGAAAGATCAACTCTCCACATGTGTCTTGCCTCTGTCCTAGGAGGTTGGTTCTTATAGATTCCATTAACCCAGCTCCCTCCCTTTCTGACTTCTGGTGGGTTTAGACTTGGGGAACATATCAGCAAGAAATCAAAGAAAATAAACAAAGTTTATATCACCAGAATGGGGAGCCAACCGGGTAATGCCAAAACAGACAGAGTTGATATGAGCTTCAAACCATAAAAGACAGAAAATGACAGTCTGAAAGAATGTGTGGAGGAGCCAACCGGGTAATGCCAAAACAGACAGAGTTGATATGAGCATCAAACCATAAAAGACAGAAAATGACAGTCTGAAAGAATGTGTGGAGAAGCCAACCGGGTAATGCCAAAACAGACAGAGTTGATATGAGCATCAAACCATAAAAGACAGAAAATGACAGTCTGAAAGAATGTGTGGAGGTTGGTAGGTGGAGCACAGGTACATGTGAGATACCAATCACAAGGCTGTAAGCTAATCAGCAACTTTCTACGGCTAGACCTACATGCCCATCACACGTTCGTGCCTGAATGACACATGGGTGCCTCAACCCCAACCTGCACCTTTATTTGACCCCAGACTATCTTCCTTCTGTGTTCTCAGTGACATCAACCACCTCTTCTTTCAAGTTGGAAATCTATTAGGTCATCTTTGATTCTTCCTTTCTCTCATTTTGCACATTAAATGAATATCCAAGTTTTGTTAATTCCATATTTAAAACGTCCCTCTTCTCCATCCCCAGTCCTTTGCAATAATCTGGTCCCTTGACACCATTCATTCATTGTGTTGCTACCACCTGGGAGCTACCTGGTGTCTTTATCACCATACTTATTTCTCTCTCAAATAGCTTGCACAAAGTCAGTAGAAGTTTCTCTCTATTGAAATATTTATTACTAAATATTTCAAACTAAAGTGAGGTATATAGAATAACATTACACCTACATAACACACCATACAGATTGCCTCAGAATTTGTTTTAAAGATGGATAAAATGTGACAAATGTTAGGAAAAAAATATGCTGTTGAAGCCTGCTGCATATCTCCCCCACTTCTATTCTTCTCCCTTTCTTCCAAAAGAGATCATTGTTATACTGAATTTAATGTTCATTTTTCACAAGAAATTTATTTGCCACATATTACACATCCTTTAACAACTTTTAATATTGTTTCTCCTGTTTTCAACCATCAAATAAATGATACCAGCTTTACATATCTTCTTGAAACTTTTTACCTGTAGATACATGTAGTTCTGTTTCCTTAATTTTCATTGCTGTAGAATCCTCCACTATGTGAATATACCATAATTCACTTAGACATTTTTCTGTTGATGTACATTTATTTCCAATTTTTCACAGTTATGAACATGCCACAAATATTCTCATAAATGTATCTTTAGGTGTGTATAAGAGTCTCTGAGGGATAAATAGAATAAATTGGATCTGATGGCACACACATCTTTATATATGTTGTCAAATTCTTGTCCAATTTATAGACCTCCACTAGCATCATGTAGGGTTACCATCTGATAGTCAACAGATTGACCAAAAAGTCAACAAATTGACAAAAATGGGAAAGTCTAAAACCCCCAAGTATTAGAAATATTGTGGACAAATGGGATCTTGTGGTTGTTTCAATTTGCATTTTCCTGAGTACAAGTAACAGGGTCATTGTTTTTATTTATTTCACATTTTTGTTTCCTCTTGTATAAGTTGCTGGTTTACATTCTTAGCCTGTTTTTCTGCTGGATGTTATAGCTTTTTTTATCCTATTGATTTATAAGCACTTTTTAATGTACTAGATACTTTTCCTCCAATGATTATATGAAGATCTGTTTTCCTCTCAGTTAATAGCCACTATTTTGACTTTGACTATATTAAATTTACAAGTCTACATAAAACAACAAAAACCACTATAAGTAATCCTTTCCTTTGTAGTTGCTGCTTTCATGACTTATTGAAGAAATCCTCCTTTACTTTGAGATAATAAATACATTCATTTTCTTCTTGTACAAATTTAATATGATCAAGGTTGAAAAACTAAGTCTAGCAGTTTAAATAGCCAGAGATCATCACCAGGTCATTAAGAACAAATAAACAAACAAAAACACTAAAATGGGCATCAGAAAGGCCCAATGTTTTCTTCCAAGTTTTGCAACCTTAAGAAGGTCACTGAACTTCTCTGTAAAACAGGTAATACATGTCACTGTGTTGTTCCACTGGTTGGGCGGGACAAAGTCAAGCAGGGTTGTTACTCTCATGACCTGCCTTTAGCTGCTGTAGCAGTCCCTTCCTCTGTCATTTTCTAGATGTGTGAACCCCAGCCCCCTCCCCTGCTGTAGTTGAAGTGCCTTCTTCCACACCTGGGCTAGAATGCCTTGTACTATTCTGGCTGACTCAGTTGGAACTTGACTGAGTTTTGAACATGAGCTGGCTTCTTTTGTTTATTTTATTATTTTTTTAAGAGAGAAAGATGGACAGAGAGAGAGAAAGAGAATTTTATTTTTAGTTTTCCATGTGGTTTTCATTGCTCTGATACTTTGTTGTGTACATGGTGATGAAATTTGAACACTTGTCTTTGTGCATGCCAGGCAAGTGCTGTGACTGCTGAGCCACTACTTCAGCCCCTGGCTTCTTTTGTTTAAATAACTGAGATTTACAGAGCCCCTGCCAGCTAGGGAGTAGGAAGATAGACCACAAAGAAGCCCTGAATTCCTGAGAAGAAGGTTAGGGAGAAATGGGATATCCAACCCTGCTCCCTTCCACCGCTGCATTCCGCATGTTCAGAGGTTTTCTGAAGTAATCAGTTAGAATTCAGTCTGAGCAATAAGATAAAGTTTGTTTTGAACTTCAACTCTTGCCATTCTGCAACTCTTACCTGCTTTAATGGTGTTCCTTCTCTTTCTATTATGCCCCACCCCAACACTCCCTCCACCAAACACTCCTTGTTCTGTCTACTGAAATCTACACTCAGAACAGCATCTGACACCTAAACCCATAAATGTGCACATTGTTACCAAGGAATAAAGGTGTGGGACCCTTTTGCTGTACACTTCACATGTAGGTACTATTACCATTATCCTTATTTTACAGATGAGAAAACTGAAGAGAAAGAGGTTAAGTCATCTGTCAAGTTCATGGAAATATTGACCAAAGGGGCTAGATTGACATCAATGTAGAGCCACCCTCAAAACAACACCTGCAAGGAGAAAGTGGAATTTGACATTAAAGACATATTACCTTCTACCTTTAACATCCCCCCAAATGACATGCTTACATATGAATGTAGCAAAATGTGTACAAGATCTAGATGAAGGAAATTATAAAACTCTGATGAAAGAATTTAAAAGATCTAATACATGGAGATATATTCCATGTTCATGGATAGGAAGATTTAATGCTGTCAAGATATCTTCTCTTCTCAACCTGATGTATAGATTCAGTGTAATCCCAGACAAAATCCCAGGATGCTATTTTTTATTGGTGTCAACAAATAAATTCCAAGTGTATAAAAGGGATTCAAAATGCTCAGAATAGTCCACTCAATATTGAAGAAAAGCAAAGCTATAGGACTGACAGCATTCAGCTTCAAGAGTTACTATAAAGCTACAGTATCAATGGAACATAATAGAGAGTCCAGAAATGTGCCCACATAAATATGGTCAACAGACGACTGACAAAAGAATAAAGACAATGCAATGGAACAAAGACAGTCTTTCCAATAAATTGTGCAGGAATAACTGGACACATGCACGCGCACACACACATGTAATCCCAGCCCTTACATCCTTCAGCAAAAAAAAAAAAAAAATCAACTCAAAGGAATCAGAGATTTTGAACTCCTAGAAGATAACACTGGAGAAAATCTATATGACTTTGAGTATGGCAATACCTTCTTAGATACAGTAACCAAAGCCATGATTCAGGAAAGAAATAATTGATACTCTGAAATAAGAAACAAATGATAATTTTTAAAAACTTCTGTACTACCAAAGACAATGTCAGGAGAATGAGAAGACAAGACACAAGCTGGGAGAAAATATTTGCAAAAGACACATGCGAAAAAAGATTATTATCTAGAATATACAAAGAATTCTGAAAACAATGAGAAAATGACCAACCCAATTAAAAATTGGGAAAAATACCTGAAGATATATCACCAAAGAAGATATACAGATAGCAAGTAAACACAGGAAAGCATGTTTGGCAACATATGACATTAGAGACTTGAAAATTAAAATAATGAGATACTATTACATATTTATCAGAACAGCCAAAATCTAAAACACAGATGATCCCAATGCTAAGAAGGTTGTAGAACAATAAGAACTCTCAGTTGCTGTTGGTGAGAATGCAAAGTTGCACAGATGCTATGGAAGACAATGTGGTAGTTTCTTCTAAAGTTAAATGTACTGTGAACCTTGGGTTGAGCAATCACACTCCTTTGTGTTTATTCAAAAGGAGCTAAAAATATATGTCCACCCAGAAATCTGCATATAGTTATCTACAGTGGATTTTCATAGTTGCCCAAATGTGGAATCAACTGAGATGTTCCTCAGAAGGTGAAAGAAAAAATAAACTATGGTACATCTAGATAATGGAACGTTATTTAGCATAAAAAGAAAGGTGCTATCAAGCCCAGAAACACACAGAGGAAATAAAAATGCGTATTGCCAAGTGAAGCAAGCTGATCTGAAATAACTATGTACTGTGTGAGTTCAACCATTTGGTATTTTGGAAAAGGTAAAATTATGAATACAGTAAAAAACAAAAATCAATGGTTGTAAGGTGTTCTGTGTGGAAGAGGAGGAGGATTTTTAGAGCAGTGAAACTATTTATATGATACCACAATGGTGAAAACATACCTATGTCCAGACGCACAGAGTATATTAAATTCTCTCAGTACTATATTCTCTTAGTTTGAGTATAATTGACTTTCAATCAATCAGTTTTAGTTTTAACCTAAGCTAGAATAATAAACCTAATCATTACACTATTGACTTTCAGTGATAATTATGTGTCAGTGTAATCAATTAAAACAAATGTGCCAAGCCATGGTGCAGAAAGTTGTTGGTGGTGGGTAGTTGTGCATACGTAGCACAGAGGTATACATATAGAAACTCTGTACTTTATATGCAGTTTTGCTGTGAGACTTTGCTTTATAGAACTCAAACTAAGGGTGCTTGGCGTATGGGCCTTTATTCATCATCAATGAAATTGGGTGAAACGATGTCAACTTTTCAAGTAATTTGTCTTTAGGAATAGGGATTGGGGAATTTTATAAGATCAGGACTTAGCTATTTCCTTCTTTTCTCTTTTCTCTTTTCTCTCCTCTAGCAAATCTCTAGGAAGTCACAATCATAGTAATTCTTTGTCTCATGATAGATGGGACCTTTCCATAAAGATTTGCCTTAGTGTCTGCAAGTCGGTCTTTTTCTCTTTGTCAAGTGGAGTTTTCATTCTATACATCCTCAAAGAAAACTAGGGTTTAAGTTCATTCCAAGTTCACAAGTGACCAAAAATATATGAAAACAATGCTCAATGTCCTTGCCAATCAGAGAAATGTGAATCAAAACAAGGAGATTTCATCTCACTCCAGTTGGAAAAGCATTCATCAAGAATACAAATAACAGTAATTGCTGGTGAGGATGTAGGGGAAAGGTATACTCATGCATTTTTGGCAGGACTGCAAATTAGTCTAACCACTTCGGATAGCAGTGTAGAGATTCCTCAAAAGTTTAGGAATGGAACCACCTTAGGATCCAGATATCCCACGCCGTAGTGTTTATCCAAAAGAACTATAATCATCATACTATATAGTATACATGTATACCAATATTTAGGGCAGCATAATTCACAATAGCCTAGCTGTGGAACCAGCTTAGGTGCCTGCCAACAGATGAAGGGATAAAGAAAATGTGGTTTGTATATACACAATGGGGTTTCAGTCAGCCATAAAGAAGAATGAAATGATGTCATTTGCTGGTAAATGGATGGAACTGGAGAACATCATACTAAGTGAAATAAACCAGACTCCAAAAGCCAAGGGTCGAATGCTTTCTCTCAGATGTGGAAGCTAGAGAGGAATAATGAACATAAAAGCTGGGAGGATCTCATGGAAAATAGAAGTGAGAACAATGGAGTAGAGGAATGGGATCAAGGGGAAGGGAGGAGGATGGGAAAGGGAAGAAACTGCAGGATGAAATTGACCAAACTGTACCATGTGCATATGTGAATATGTGAATTCTGCTTTTATTAATGACTATAATGCACCAATTACAAACTAATGAATATACAGAAGGAAGACAAAGTAGAGGAAAGGGCTTGGGAGAGGAAGGAGGGGAGAGAATGGAGAAATACTGGGAATGAAATGGAGCAAATTATATGGATTTATGAACATGTCAAAATGAACTCCTGGTATGAGTAACTATAAAGCACTAAAAAACATTGAAATCTTTTGGAAAAAGCTATTCTGTGATGCTTTCTTTCTTTTCTTAAGTAAGAAGAAACAACTTTAGTTACACCCTACTTGGCTTCAGAAAACATTTAAACAAATAAGAAATTAGAGTAACAGGGAAAATCAGTGTGTGGTTGGATCCAATTTTGGACAATGTGTTTAATGCCAAACTATTACATTCTTCAAAAATCCAAAGAATCAACATCCTGAGCCACTTAAGGAGGGGGCGGAAAAAAAGAAAAAGAAAAAAGACCCAAAAAAACTGGAGGGGTTAAAGACAGCTTATCCAATGTAAAAAGTAATGAACTGGAAAATAAGAAAACTAGAATGGTTTAGATTAATGTCCTCCCAAACTATTCCTCTCAACTGACTACAGATGATACCAAGAAAACAGGAGGTTTTCGTTTTCAATTAAAACCATTTGGCAGGAAGCATTTTCGTAAGCAACAAACACATGAGGCATTCCCAAAATGCCAGAACTGTTCAAGAATGAGCAGCTTTCAAGGGGGAGAGAGGAGCCAGAAACAGAACCCTACTCCTAAAGGATGCTTCCCTCCTTCTGACTTGTCCTATAGCCATGTGCTCATTATTCGTCAGGGCTATCTTCCTACCATCTCTGCAAATTTCCTTTTCAGAAAGATTTCAGGAGAGGCCAATCCAAGACAAGATGACCAAATGTGTGGTCATTCCAGGGTGTTTTTGTTCTTGAAATCCAGGAACCTCCAAATGCTAAGCTTAATTCTCTACAGTTGCTTGATAGGGCAACTGACTTTTGCAATTAAAAACAAATTTTGAACAAAGGTTGGTGTATAGGCACTATTGCTTTCCATCATCATTTCTAATTCTCTGCTGACTTCCTGATATTAGACAGAGCCATGAGCTTTGCTCTGACCAATGACATGGAAGTAGAAGTTATATGCATCTTCCAGGTGGAAATCTCTAAGAGTTTGCCAGAATCAAAGTCAAACACAAATATAGAGACTAATCTCCATTAAAGGAACTTTTATTTGGGAATAAACGAAGAACAGGGTCACAATCCAGGACACATGTACAGGCTGGGTGGTTTCTGGTATGAAAATAAAGGAAAGGTTGACAGCTTTACTAGGACAGAGAAATCTATGCAAGTTATTTGAGAAGAAAGTTTGTTGGCACTTTGGATCTTGTGGTAGCTGAAGAGCTCTGATTGGCAAGTGGAGGTCGTTATTATGTAGAGTTAGTCTTCAGGTCATAGTTAGCAGTTCTGCCATCAGTTTCTAAGTTAAAATAATCTTAACAATTGGGCAGATTGTCTCATTATGTTGTTTTGTGAGATATTTCCTGGAGATCCATGATCTGTTTCCCATGGCCTCTTGATTCCTTAGGATATGATAGGAATCACTCTGTTTTGTGTAGTGTTCACACCAGTGATTATTCACCATGTTCCTTTCTCCACGTCACTGTGATCAGCTGCGCTCCAGTCAGTGGGGGTCCTATCAGCCCAGCACCCTGAGTGCTCACGTGGACCAAGTTTCCTGATGAAGCACGCTGGACAGATAGGCTGAGGAGTGAACATTATTGCTCTAAGCTGCTGAGCATTTAGTCTGTTATTGCAGGACAATCAAGCCTGTGTCATTCAGAACAGTCATCTTCAAGGCAGAAATAACTAAAGGCAGAAATATTCCATACTTCTTTATTTTCAGAGAAACTTCTTTTGGGAAGAATTGGACATTTTCCCATTTACTGAGGATCTTAAAAAGTCAACTATTCTTGAAATGTGACTCGCCTACTGCAAATATTATCAGAGTAAATGCTTATGACACCAGCTGGATGTGTGAGGTTTCAAATGCATGGTTAAATATCACTTGCTTAATATATCCTAAATCTCATCTGCAATTTTAAATTGTTTTATTTCTGAAGTGTTTCTGATCTTCTGATCTTGATATTACAGCTGCCTAAAGCAAGAATAACTACTTGTGCTTCTTTGTGTAACTAATAAAATGCAAAAAAATGGTTCACAATTTATTTTAAAATTATTCAGTCTAAAATTTCTGAACTCCCCTTGGAAAGATGATTGTTGTAGAATGTTGAGTGTAAAAATATATAAAAAATAATGAAATTGCAAGACTACATATAGATGAATGCTACCCATATGAAATTCCAGGTTTGTTGACTTAGGTTCAATTTAGAATTATATTTCATGTTTTCTAAAGTGATATTCAGCATTCAGAAAAAGGAAATTTGAATATTGAATTTGGTATATCAAAGTTTTATATAGGGTAAATATTAGGTAGGGAAGAATCTGAGCTTGGAAAACTGTTATATTGATTTTCATGGTTTTTTTTTTTTAACAATGACTTCATAGAGAAGATTTATGTTTTAAAACATGCATTTGAGATAAGTGCTGAAGTTTAAAAACTCTGATTCAGTTCCATTCTTCTGGAAGATAATACAACATGCATTTTTACACTCAATTTAAATTTCAGGTAGGAAATGTTGCCTTATCCTCACGGCTAGCATGCATCTTCTGAAACCCAATACATCATAGCATGAAATAAATACTTTTTAGAATATGGAATTCATGCAAAATGTCTTTTGCTCCCAGAGATACTTTTAAAGAGAAGATGATTAAGATAGGCCCCTAAGCTTTGGATTTGGACTAGACTATCCATGCATTTCTGAGCGCTTTCCAGAAAGGATCAGAGCCAGATGACAAAATCAGTTCCCCTGAGGCTGGGCTGACTCAGAACATCTCCATATGGGTGTCCCAAAGCAATTTATATTCAACATGTCCCCACATGAACTCCTCATTTTCCTTTCAAAGCTATGATCTGAGAGTCCCATTTAACTCTTCTTTTGCCTCTCCTACACAGCCATTTGCTGATTCCAGAATCCGGTCCTCATCTCTAGTCTCATTTTTACCCCTCTGTCTTGGTCCTCACCTGCCTAAGGGTCTTCCTGTCTCCAATCTCCTCTCTCTCATCCCAGTTTCCACTGACATGAAATTAAAGTCTATACAACCCAGATCAGCCTGTGCATTCTCATTACAAAAGTGCCCAGCGATTCTGGTGGTGTTGTGTTGCTCGTCTCTGCAGACCCACTTTATGCCCTTCTCATCTGTTTTGTGTCCAAAAGACCAGCCTATGTATGGCATCAGTGGACTCTTGCCCTCTGGCTACAGTTTTTACAGTGCGGAACCCTGAAGGAGGAAAGTGAGCTCTGGGCGTGTACTTCCTCCTTGCATCAATGATCTTTCATCTGTATTTCTCAACCGAAGGCACAATTCACATCTAGTAGCCTCTCCATTCACCTAGTTTGAGTGAATACATCACATACTCTATACTTCCTTACATACCTGCTTTTGTTTTCCCATTTTTTCTCCTGTCAGCCTGAAGTGCTCTTCCTTTTCTTGACTGAAATCTTTTTCACCGAATCCTGCATTATCTTTGCATTGGGTTTATAATTTGGTAAGATCACAGAATGGCAGGATGGAAGTCACCAAGAGCCTTGAACATTCTTGGAGAGAGGGCTGCCCTGCAGATCACCCCTTACAGACTCCACATGAGTGAGAAGTAACCTCTTCTGGTGCAAGCCATTACTGTGGGAATTTATCTGTTTTAATTGCTAGCATTTCCTAAATTAGATGAGTAAAATCTTTTAGAAAATAAAGATCTATTCATCACTGATCATTCAGTGAGTTCCCAAGTGGATCATTAAGGTAATTTAAAAGCACCCAGGGGTTCATAGACAATAGGATTTATTCGGATAGTTGACTGGGTTGGCAAAGGAAACCCAGCAGTCATGGTGTTTCTGGACTCTTCCAAGTCATTGACAAAAATGTCATGATATTCTTTTGTTTAAGAGGGAAAATTGGGGCTGGAGCGGTGGCTCAGCGATTTCGGCGCTTGCCTGGCAAGCACGAGGACCCGGGTTCAAACCCCAGCACCACATACACAACTAAGTGTTGGAGCAACTAAGGCCATGTGAAAAACTAAATAAAGTTGTTTCTCTCTTTAAAAAAAAAAAAAAAAAAAAAAAAAGAGGGAAAATTGTTGCCAGGTGCAGTGGCACATGCCTATGATCCCAGTGGCTTGGGAGGATGAAGCAGGAAGATCACAGGTTCAAAGCCAACCTCAGAAACTTAGCAAAGCCTGAAGCAACTTAATAACATCCTGTCTCATAAATAAAAAAATATATAACTAAAAAGGACTGGGGATGTGACTCAGTGGGTTAAGTGCTCTGGGTTCAATCCTAAATACCAAAAAAAGAAAAAGTTATTCACAAGAAAAGCTCAAGGGTATGTATGAAATTCAGTGAATTATTCACAGACTGAATTAATTTATTCACAAAGGGTCCTCATGCTCCCTCCTTATGCTATACTTGGAGAACCCAGGAAATATGCCAACCAGCTGACAGATGTCGGACATCGTTTGTGCGGTGATTGTTGGTGTTGGCAAGAGACAGCTCAGAAGGCAACTAAAATGCTCCTAGAACTCTGGTTTTGTGTTTGTGGGATGAATGAAATAAGCCGAACTGAGCATTTCTGGAATGATCCTATGAGTCAGCACTGTGCCTGATCATGCCCCACCTCCCTGCCTGTCCCTCTCTTCTCAGGAGGTGCAGAACTGAAGTTATTCCTTCTAAGAAATGATCATTCTAGTCAGGAAGAAAAGGCCATTTTTGTTTTCTGTTTCTCATCAAGGGTTTTTACTGAACAAATACCTTATGTTATAAATGAAATCAAACACATGGTCGGGTGTGGGTGAGCAAGGCAGAAATTTTACTTCGGCCGAAGGGCGAAAGAAAAATCCGCACCTCGCTAGGGAGTGAGGGGTCCTTAATGCCCACCTGACACAATTCTGCCCTTTGCCCTAATTGGAGGAGCTCAGGTGCACAGTCTGTGCGATTGGCTGTGATTAGGTGGAGGCAGGTGCAAGAGGGAGTAGGCGGCGACTGGGAGATAATGGGGGTGGGGGTCGCCGCACACGTGGCAAGGGTAGTAGGGATTCCATGTTTCCCGGAAGAAGATGGCCGGGTACCGGAAGGGGTCCTAGGAAGGAGGTGGGCGGACACAAGTGGGC